>OY725496.1:2023119-2207880 GCA_963281255.1 Aphrocallistes beatrix
AGTCTGTTTTTTTAATTTTCCGCTAGCACATCTTAATGGTAGAAATTTAGGCACTCAATGAATTGTTTAGGACATACCAAGGAATCAAACGCTTCCAAAATCGAATCATAGATAGTCTACTATATTTGAAACTTCATAGGACCAGAAGAAAGTTAAAATGACAAATATTGTAAATTTTATCGGTGTCCGAAAAAAAAGGGCCAAAAAACGGCGAAAAATGTCTGTTTTTTTGGGGAAATCATGAATAAAATCACCGAGTTAGAATATATCCAAAAAATGGTGGTCCTACGTTCATCGCCTAATGATATGAAACAACTCTTGAAATTTTCAAACATCTATCTCAAACCAAATTTGAGAAATAATTCTGTAAAGACGGTCAATTTTGAAATTTTATAGTCCCGAGATATAGAGATTTTAAGTTTAGGTGTCAAGAAGAATGTAAAATGAGTTATTAATAATGCACATAAGCATCCACAGACATTTATTCGCATCCATACTGCTGATTTAGGTATATTAAAGCCAAATATTTACCAAAAATAGCAAAAGTACCCTGAAAATCCACAAATTTCCTTGAGGCCCCTAACTCCGAATATTTTGAGATAGTTGTAGATAATATTTCATATTCCTGGCACTGCGAAGTATAATCTATCAGTTTAGAATGAATAAAAAGCTTCCAAAAAGTATATTAGGAAGTTAGAGCGAAAGTCTACGACTTTTAGTTTCGAAGTTAGGATTTTCGAAAAATGCTACGTCATCATATGACAAAAATCTAAAACTTAACATTCCATAGGGTGTAGTGCAATTATTATCAAAGAATTATATATGTACACTCGTAAAAAGTATATTAGGAAGTGAGAACTAAGAATTTGGACTTGTATTTACAAAGATAGAGAGATATCTCTTTTTGGACCCTAAATGGGGGTTTTTGACCGAATCTGCGAGGTCCAAGGCCAGAACTTTCAAAATAATTATCAAAAGTTCTCCAATTTTTCTGTACATATTATTAACGGCAATTGTATTAACTATTTAGCATAATAGCTAAATTTGGACACATATTTAATGATTAGATTCGCCATTTTCTAATAGATTCAAAGTTCTCCATAGAATTTGTATTACAATTAAATCAATGATAAGTCGAGAATTATTTATTTTTTGACAAAGGAATGCTCGAGGAACCTATATATTTTCGCATATATCCTTTTATTTAAGGATATAATATATTATATATCTACAATAGTTTTTAAGATATAACATCAGCCTCTTTCGGGACCTTAGAGGGATATTATGGCCGAACTTTACCTATAATATGCGATATCTCAAGAACAAATGGTCGGATCCGAACAAATTTTTTTTTGAAACGATCAGAATTTTATTTCTGACCCAGTGATCGCTAAATATCTGAGATCAAACTCGCGATTTCCCGAGGATTATATAAATGAACTCCCTTATAGAGCTATTTTGTTTGGATTTTATTTGCCCATTCTTTTAAATCTTAGTGTTTTATAATCTCCAAAGGTGCTAATACAATGTTAAGGTTCATATCATTAAAAAAATATCAAATAAGTTAAAAACTAATTGGTAAATGAGTTAAAATCCTCTAATAATTTTTCAATTTTTATTAACGCTAAACTTTAGGGGGTTATTTCGCAAAAAATATAAAAAAATGCCGTCCAAATAGTGCTATCAGATGGTAGACCGATCAGTAATACAATGAAATTAGCAATAAAACATTTTGCAGTTTATTTTACGCCAGGTAAGATTTTTCGAGGGCGTTATCCTTAACAAGTATGTGATCAAATTAAAAAATAAAGATGTTTGATACTTGGGTGTGCATCACACATAACTGTCAATTAAACAGACAAAACATAGTCGAATATACTACAGTATACCCTCACTAATCCGAACACTTCATTCTTCTTAGAATCCCAAACCTTAAAATATAATATTATTCGCCCCTAAGGTTTGAAACAACGTTCATTATCTTATACCTTTCAATAAGATTGAGAAACCTCGTTAATAGCATTTAAATTATTAATAACAAATATATCCTTAAATGCTAACAATACCGATTTGCTAATAGCCCTTTGAAATTAGTATTATTACACTACTTCGGAATAAATTAACTAATCAGAACGATCTTTTCGATCATTGGCACAGAGCTGCTCGGATTAGCGAGGGTGTATTGTATTTTCCATTAAGGTTGGTGTTTCCTTCCAGAACTAGCTCAAAGATTTTCATTATTTTCTCCTGAAATTTTTTGTGGAAACTGTTCTCGATGAGTTATCTAGAAAAATACACTTTTCGGAAGCTCAAGAAGCAAGAAAATTTTTTTTTTTCTCAAATCACCTAATTTATAGAGGACATTCAAAGAAACTTCAATGGCTTATGCCTCTTTTACTCAATTATTCTTGCACGAAATGGTTGAATAAAGAAAATAATAGGAATATAATTTTCAATTTTAAGCCAATTAATTTTTTCTTTCCAATTTCGTTGCTACAATATTTAGAAGCAGATTTTCCCAACGAAAAATATTTTAACGTTTTTGTAAAGTAGAATATCAAAATTTGTCTCCATAATTTTGTTCTACGTGACGAGATCTTTCCAAAACCGTCGAGTATTTTACTCTACGACCTTTGTAACTAAAGATTACTCCTTTGCAAAATTGATTTTTTTGAGCGCTATAAAGAAGCTACAAAGCAATTTTCTTCGGTAAGGCTTGATTTCCATCAGTTTTTACTCAATCCAAATATTAAATAACATCCAAACATCCTTAATCAACAACTTATAGTAGTACTTAACTTCAAAATATGGCATATCAAAAATTTTCACATCATGACACCTTCAAAAGTGTGAAAAAGTTGTCAGTTATGACTGGGACCCAAAATGACCACATCCGATAGTATCCGCCGAAATTCCATATCAATAACTTTATTTGACTATGCCAGGTCGTTATTTTAATACTGAATTCGTGCTCAGCACGAAATTTCCATCAATTTGATATATACAGTACCCGGACAAAAGTATTTGACCACCACAGAAACCGCCATACAAATAGTATTAAAGTGGGTGTATGTATTCATAAAGGAATATGTACTCAAACTGTAAGGAATACTCTATTTTTTATTTCAAATTCGTAAACTAGACATTCTAATTACTCATAATTGATAACCTCAGCTTAATTACTAACTCCCAAGTTAATAAACATCAACATTTAATACTTGATGCTACTTGTCCCAAGTCACAGCCATTATATATGATGGCGTTTAGTGACACAAAGTGGCATAGGTTGATAATTTTCTACATAAGAATAAGTAACTGGGTTGAAAGTCTCAATTATGAGTAATTAGAATGTGTAGATTACGAATTCAAACTAAAAAAAAAGTTTTTCTACTGTTTAAGGACATATTCCTTTTTTAATAGATCTAAATTAATACTATTTGTATGGAAGTTTTCGTGGTGGTCGAATACTTTTGTCCGGGTAGTGTATATATTGACCATATTTGGAGAATATTTTGGTTGCCTTTTCGTAGCAACGGTCAGGAATGTGAAAAAATTCCTGGCCGTTGCTATGCACGGTCAAACAAAATGTTTCCAAATATGGTCAATATCCTTACTATTAAAACTCGATTATTGTATATATATCTCTCTCTGTAACGAATTGATTGAAGAAACTGCCGGGCGCAGAAGGCTGATTTTTGGCATGTGGGAGTCTTTTGGCTATGGCTCCAGTAAGTTCTGAGTTCAGAGCAAAATGTTGACTCATCATGGAATTATGACGTCATTGTCACATTTTTAAAAGTTAAGCAACACAGTTATTCGGGCATAACTCAGCCATTATAGGAGATAGAAGGCTGAAATTTTAATAGAATCTGTATATTGATATTATTCACATGTCATAAAACTATCATCAAAAAATGATGACTCATCACTTTGTTATGACGTCATCATTACGCATCAAAAATTTTAAAATTGACAAATTTGGTGATTTTTCGAGTGAAATCGGTTTTAACACTAAGATTGACATATTTAGAGATGTTATCTCCCTTATAATTAACCAATGTCACCTCCAGGCGACCGAAGGGAGCCTCCGGCGGACACGAAGTGTCCGCCAGCCGCGCAGCGCAAGCAAGCGAAGCGCGCTTGTATATATCAAATTGCTGGAAATATAGTGCTGATCACGAATTCAGCATTAAAAAGATGAACTGGCACTGTTAAAAGAAATTATAGCTGTGGGACATTTCGCATTTAAAATGTGTCGTTTTTAGAGCGACACCAGGTGTTAAAAGTGGCTGAAAGTGGCTAAATATTGGGGCTGAAGTTATAAAAATCGGAATTAATGTTTAGAATCCCTATAAGGATCTAAAAATGATATAGTAAAAGCAATTTGGGTACTTTTTTAGTAAAAACAAGTTTCCCATGGGAAACACCAACCGGGGGAGCTGCATTAGCTCGAATTGTTATGTTGTCGATTGCTCGACTCTGTTTTTAAGTATGTTGTCGATAGCTCGACTCCGTTTTTGTGTATGTTGTCGATAGCTCGACTCCGTTTTTGTGTATGTTGTCGATAGCTCGACTCCGTTTTGTGTATGTTGTCGATAGCTCGACTCCGTTTTTGTGTATGTAGTCGATAGCTCGACTCCTTCATTTGTATGGCTGTTGTCAATGGGAAATAATTGCTGAATAGGTTTGTTTTGAAAAATCACATTTTATGTGAATTCCAAACAACTTGCTACACTGGTATAAATAGCTTTTTGCCATTAATATTATTGTTATATACAGGGATGGTGGAAATGCTATTAACAGCCACTTTGGCTGTTTGCTGTTAACAGCTCACAATTGGCTGTTAACAGCTACAATTTCCAAACAATTAACAGTCTAGCTCTGCTGTTATTTGAGCTTTTAAAGCAATTTTTTTGCTGTTAACAGCCCAATTTGAGCTGTTAACAGCCAACTCGAGCTGTTTAATATAATTCAAATAGTAAATATTTACATAACAGTCAAGGTTAAGCTATATGGTTCTATAATAATATCTATATTTTTGAATAATTTATCTCAAATTTAGATTATAATAAAAACCCCCACAGACGGGATGGAAATGTCAATCCATGTTTTAGCATTGTTTTCATCACCAAATCTAAATCAATAGTAACCACGAGAGAATATACTATCATCTGAAGCAAAATAGTGAACCATACATTTAAAGGGTAATCAATTTTTCTTTTGATCCAATATCAGTTCATCATTTTCTAAATAATGATCGAAAACTGGTAAAATGCAACCTCATTTTCAACCAGAATAGTAGGAGGGGCTTGCAAATTATGCAAATAAATTGATGATATGCATATGTTTGACTTTTCAGTTTTGTGTATCTCACAGATGAAGTAGTTGTTTGACAAAGCATTAAAAAACTTGAAGTTTCTCTAACCAATCTAACCAAATCGTGTGAAGGCATGTACCAAATCGTGAGATATCATATTGTCAAATAGTATCATGAAAAGTAGATCTACTACATCGTGAGATAAAAATGAGTGATGGTCTCATGCACCAAGGGGACAAAATTATTTGAACACTTCATTATTTCACATACTAATTGTACTAAAATGTGTCTATTCATGAAGAGATTACTTCTAAATGGTATGGTCTATAGCTAATCCGATTCCAGATTTTAATACTACACATCCGAATTAGTCAAGGTTGAATTTTTCTAATTAATCATTTATTCCTAACTTTTGTAATTATCAATCAGTGCCACCTTATGCCAATACGCCCATTTTAACCACTCAACACGGTAGCAATGAATTACCCATGGTGGCTCAGGCTGATAATATTATTCTTTGAGTTGAATAATTAATTAAATATGTTCAACTATGACTAATTCGAATGTGTAGATTTCAAATCCGAAGTCAGACTTTTAGTATCTCTTAGAATTAGAATGTATTGACTTCATGGAAAGATTAGTACTATTTGTATGGGAAAGAATCAAGTATTCAAATACTTTTGTCCGGTTGGTACATAAATAACAGCGAAAACTGTAAGACACACGACCAAATCGTGAGAGTTGGAGGCCTGATAATATAAAAAGAAATAGCAAATAATATCACTAATAGGAATACTCCAACAGGAAATTTCCACCACTAAATGAAGAAAATATTTTCCACCACTAAATGAAGAAAATATTTCCCACCACTAAATGAAGAAAATATGATTTGCCCAGCGCAAAACAACGTATTTTATTACTTAATTTTGATCTTTCACATCTACATAAATGTATTTTAATTAACAACTTAAATGGTCTAGTTGAGTTTTTATCTAGCACTAGAATATTACATTGTCGTTTATTGATTAGTGCAGTGGCTTTCAAGCTTTTTGTTAATTCATGACCCCAAATATGTTATACAAAAAATGGAACTTAATCTTTCTCCATACATAAATAATGCGTATAATTAACATATTTATTACCAACTAAGAATAATAACAAATATTCTCGAGAAGTCCCCTAAACCTGGTTGAAAATCACTGCATTAGGCCATTGAAATTGGAAATATGAGTTTAGGACACCTAGTGAAAATCTCTCTTTAGAAATTTCGCCCTTGGAACTTTCGTCCAATGAAAATTGATATGTATTCGTATAAATTTGATATTTATACGAATACATATCAATTTTTGGGGTCACGAAATAACAAAAAGCTTGAAAGCCACTGCCCTAATCAATAAACGACAATGTAATATTCTAGTGCTAGATAAAAACTCAATTACACAATTAAATAATTAATTTATTGAACGTACCACCATCATCTAAATTAAAATACAATTTCCATCCTCGTTAGTGCAGCTCGTAGGATAGGAGATGCCTCATGCCATGATCGGTGTCGAACGTCCGTCCATCTGCTCGCTCCTGGAAATTGTATTGGACCAAATTGCAAATTCTATTGGACCAAATTAGACCATGAATTCCCTATATGTTGGAGATTTGAACCTGGGTCCAAATTATAAAATATTTTCACGCCTTTCCACAAAAGGTGTCAAAATGTATTAGCCAATCAGAATCCAGGGATTTAACATTACAGTTGGCATTGATTGAATTGATTAATAGGGATTATACCAAACTCAATGAACATATATACATACAAGTTAAGATCACTCTCTAGCATAATGTAATGATTATTTATAATTTTGCATCTTGCCTCAAAATGTGACAACTGTGGTGACCAGTAACAACGCATGGTTTTGATCTACAAGGAACAGCATTATTTAATATAATTGGTTAATATGGGATAGACCTAACTCAATACACATAGACAAGTTAGAATCACACTCTAAACTTGAAATTTAATTGATTGAAATAAAAAAAAGCACGAAACACAACTCCGCTGAAGAATGAAATTGTTAAGCTCGATCCATCCAGTATTTGCCGAGAAATTCATTTTTGAATTTTTGAATATTGACCTCAACTCGACGTCCATGGTCGTTTTAGAAATGACCCAATTCTACTTAAATTGTCATAATTTCGTTTTAACTTATCTAATGCATTTAAAAGTAGATATACGGGTAGAAAATGGACCGTAGAGGACGATTCAAACATTAAATACTTTATCAGCGAGCAGCTACATGGTCAAAATTTGAGTTAAACTTGATACTCTACCAATTTTATGAAATACACTATAACCCCTACAGGACCTGTTGAGAAATGAATTTAGTGCATCATGTTTTATATCTTTAAGGGATTTCTTGGTACAAAAAAAGAAAATTTCATTTAGTTCCCTTCGAGCTATTGAGAATGATATCACTTTGGCCCTTCATAGTATGATATTATAAACTTAAGGAGAGCGCCCTAGAAAAACCATATGATTTGGCTTACAGCATAAGATGAAAGTAGAGCTATAAGAGATGTTAAGCGTGGGCAGGTATCTCTGTCAAGAGATACTTGCACATTCCAAACCGTTTTTGATTCTCATTTCTAGTTTTTGAGAAACAGTGTCTCAAAGTCGGGTTTTTTCATTTATCGCTAGCACATCTTAATGGTAGAAATCCGGCCACTCAAGGAATTGTTTAAGACATACCAAGGAAACAAATGCTTCCAAAATCGAATCATAGATAGTCTATCATAATTGCCACTTCATAGGACCAAAAGAAAGTTAGAATGACAAAAATTGTAATTTGTATCGGTGTTCGATAAAAAGGGGTCAAAAAAAGGCGAAAAATGTCTGTTTTTTGGGAAATCAGGAATAAAATCACCAAATTATAAGATATCGAAAATAGAGTGGTCCTATGTTCATCGCCTAATGATATGGAACAACTCTTGAAATTTTCAAACCTCTATCTCAATCAATTTTGAGTTAAAATTCGGGAAAGACGGCAATTTTGAAATTTTAAAATCCCGAGATATAGAGATTTTAAGTTTAGATGTTAAGAAGAATGTGAAATGAGTGACTAAAAATGAACAAAAGCATTCACAGACATTTATTTGCATTTATACTGCTGATTTAGGTATATTCGAACCAAATATTTACATAAAATAGCAAGAGTACCCTGAAAATCCACAAATTTCCTTGAGGCCCCTAACCCCGAATATTTTATTTTGAAATAATTGTGAATAATAATTTCGATTCCTAGCACTACGAAGTATAATCTATCAGTTTAGAATGAATAAAGAGCTTCCAAAAGTATATTAGGAAGTTTGAGCGAAAGTCTACGACTTATAGTTTCCAAGTTAGGATTTCGAAAAATGCTACGTCATCATATGACAAAAAGCTAAAACTTACATTCTATAGGATGTAGTACAATTATTATCAATGAATCATATATGTACCCTCATAAAAAGTATATTAGGATGTGAGAACTAAGAATTTGGGCTTATATTTACAGAGTTAGAGAGATCTCTCCTTTTGGACTCTAAATGGGGGTTTTTGGCCGAATGTGGGAGGTCCAAGGCTAGAACTTTCAAAATAATTATCAAAAGTTCTCCAATTTTTCTATACTCATTATTAGCGACAATTGTATTCATTATTTAGCATAATAGCCACATTTGGATACATATTTAATGATTAGATTCGCCATTTTCTAATATATTCAAAGTTCTCCATAGAATTTGTATTACAATTAAATCAATGATAAGTCGAGAATTATGTATTTTTTGACAAAGGATTGTTTGAGGAACCTATATACTTTCGCATATATCCTTTTATTTAAGATTATAATAGATTATATATCTTCAATAGTTTTTAAGATATGACATCGGCCTCTTTCGGGACCATAGATAGCTATTAGGCCCGAACTTTACCTATAATAGGCGATATCTCAAGAACGAATGGTCGGATCTGAACAAATATTTTTTTGAAGCGATCAGAATTTTATTTCTGAACCAGTGATCGCTAAATATCTGATATCAAACAGGCGATTTCTTGAGCAAATGTTTGTTATTCAAATTACTACACATGTTTTTAATTTTTATTAGAAAATGCAAGAATACGTTATTGGTTATCTTTCTAATGCGTTTGGGATTTCACCGGTGCGGACACATGCGAAAACGATCGAATTTAGGCAACAACTGACAAATAAAAAGTTAAGATTTAATAAATTACAAGCGGGCGTCGTTTGCTTGCGCTGCGATGCTGTGGACACTGTATCCACCGGAAGCGCCCTTTGGGCGCCTGGGGTTACATTGATTAATTAAAAGGGAGATAGCATCTCTAAATACGCCTGTTCTACTTTTATAAGCGATATCGCACAAAAATCACAAAATTTGTATTTTGATTCGTATTGATGACGTCATAACAGAATGAGGAGTCATCTTTTATGGTTAATAGTTGTATCATATGTGAGGTATATTAATATACACATTCTATTAAAATTTCAGCCTTCTATCACTTAAAATAGCGGAATGGTCGAAAAACTGAAATTTCTAATTCAAAAAGTGACAATGACGTCATAATTCCATGATGAGTTTCGACATTTTCGTCTGAGCTCAGAACTTAGTGGAGCCATAGTCAAAAGACTCTCACATGCCAAAAATCAGCTTTCTTCAATCAATTCGTTACATATATATAATATACAGGGCCGGCGGAGTGGGTCCGGCCGGTCCGGCCTGGTCTGAGTCCTCCCAAAATCCCGCCGATTCACCATGGAAGGCAGGTTGATTGGTCAAAAGTCGATTTTGTCATAACCGGACTGATCTGACGGATCAAAATATCGGTCCGGCTATTTTGATCCGTCAGATCAGTCCGGTTATGACAAAATCGACTTTTGACCAATCAACCTGCCTTCCATGGTGAATCGGCGGGATTTTGGGAGGACTCAGACCATAAAACGTCCCTGCCAGTCTACTTGGTTCTCAAAATGGAAATGGCTTCATTACTGTGAAAATGTTTTTTGTCATTTGTGCATTCGCGCTTTGAAGCATAAGAAGATTGTGTATAAGCGAGGAGACCCAGCATTCATATATAACGGATTTTGTAATTGGAAAGATGCTACGATTGGATTCAAAAAGCATGAATCGTCACTATTACATTTGAATGCCATGGAGGTAATGGTAGGAGTGCCGTCATGTTATAATGACATAGCTGAACACTTGTCACAACAACATTCTAGTGACAAGAGAAATAATCGCCAGTGTTTACTCAAAATTCTATCCAATCTAAGATTCCTGTCTAGACAAGGTATATCTATACGAGGTGATGACCAAGAACTAAATAGTAACTTTACACAGCTTTTGATACTTCGTGGCGAGGACGACCCTAGGATAGATACTTGGCTAAATCGCAAATCAAACAAGTATACTTCCCACGACATTCAAAATGAATTACTCAAAGTAATGGCTCTTTCAATTGTCAGAAAAATCGCTGGTTATATCAAAATTGCAACTTTTTTTGTATTATGTGCGATGAATGTACAGATTCGTCTAACAGGGAGCAAGTGGTCATTTGCATTAGATGGATTAATGATGAATTGGAGCCTCATGAAGATTTTATTGGACTGTATATGGTAGATGACATACGTGCAAATACAGTAGTAGCAGTAATTAAAGACACATTGCTACGGATTAACCTATCTCTCACGAAATGTGGAGCGCAATGCTATGATGGCGCAAGTACTATGAGTGGAGCTAAAACAGGAGTTGCCAAGCAATTGTCCGACGAAGAGAGAAGGGCTATATACATACATTGCGACGGACATGCACTAAATTTAGCAACAGGAGATTCCGTTAAAAAATCTAAATTAATGAAGGACGCACTCGATACCACGTTTGAAGTATCTAAACTCATTAAATACTCCCCAAACCGTGATGTTAAATTTGGAAAATTAAAAGAAAACCTTGCACCGGGAAATCCTGGTTTCCGTGTTTTGTGTCCGAGGTGGACTGTGAGAGCTGACACCCTTAAGTCTGTGCTGGATAACTACACAGTCCTCCAACAACTTTGGGAAGAATCAAAGAATGAAACTGCTGATCCTTCGATACGAGCAAGAATAATCGGTGTTGAAGCTCAGTTCAGGAGTTTTAAGTACTTGTTTGGTGTCTATCTTGGCCACCTATTATTACGACATACTGATAATCTCAGTAAAACTCTTCAATCAACGACTATGTCTGCTTCCGAGGGGCAAAAAATTGCATCTATGACTGTGGCAACACTCGAAACTTTGAGAGATGAAGATGGTCAGTTTGATTTATTATGGAAGAAAGTTGAAATTCATGCGTTGTCACTCGATGTGGAGAGCCCAAAACTTCCCAGAAAGAGGAAAGTTCCACTAAGATATGCTGAAGGTACTCTTGAGCCAGATATCTATGATGATTGTAGGCATTATTTTTTTTAAAATTATATTGAAACATTGGACCTCGTCATTTCTTCCATCAAAGAACGATTTGATCAACCAGGTTATGGAGGTATTGAAAAGTCGAGAGAGCATGCTCGTTAAGTCCAGAGAGCATGCTCATTAGGTCGAGAGAGCATGTTCATTAGGTCGAGAGAGCATGCTCTTACATTTATACCTTCTTTATGTTCAAAAAAGGTACAAGTATTTACTGATTTGAATCTACTACATGTGCCCTAGATACTGTACTTCACGTACGGAGTATCACCTATAAAAATCCTGATGTAAAATTGGTTTAAATTAGTTCGAGAAGTTTCATATATGTAATAACTTCCTACTATTATAAGTAGGTATGATGCTGGTAACCAATGGAGGAATGGCGGAACTTTCGTCCCATGAAATGCCCTTTTCGCACCTAATGATTTCTCAATCAAAATGCCTCATTTTCACCCTTTTTTTCAAACATACTCCACTCCAAAAGCCTCAATTTCCGTTCCTTACATATTAGTGCCCGTTTATTTTGGTCTCTAATGAGACAAAAATTCCAGGGACGAAAGTTCTGCTTACCCTAATGGAGTATATAACGAGCATGCTCTCTCGACCTAACGAGCATGCTCTCTCGACTTAACGAGCATGCTCTCTCGACTTTTTATTATAAGAGGTTATGATATCTATAAAAACTTGGAAGAATTGCTCCTCAAAACCCTAAAGAAAGAAGAAAATAATGACTGCTTCCTAGCTGTAACCAATTTTTATGGTTCAGATTTGAATCCAAATGAGCTCCTACTTCAATTAAACGTACTTCAAGCTAATTTCCCCCCAAAAATTGCAAAGTCTGCTACCATTTTTGATGTGAAAGATTATATTTTGAGCTTGTCCCCACTTGAAAGAGGAATAATGTCGGAGATATGTAGTGTATTACAATTAATCTTAGTTATGCCCTCTACAAATGCTACTAGTGAGAGGACATTTAGTGCTCTGAGAAGAATCAAGACTTATTTAAGGAGCACAATGAGCCAAGAGAGGTTAAATAATTTGCTCACACTTCACGTTCATCAAAACTATACAGACTCATTGGACTTAGTCGAGATAGCGAACGCATTTATCACTGGTTCTGAATCCAGACTATCTACATTTGGAAAGTTTACTGGGTTTGATCAACTTTCTCAGTGTTTTTGCATGAATTGTAAACACATATTGAAACACATATTGAAATGTGATTTTTGCAAGAAATAAATAGCTTATAGTGTATTAATAAGCAATGATTTTATTTATTGTGTGAGTAAACAATATGTATGTGTAAACAAATATTTACTTCGAATAGCATGTATCATACAGACACAAAGTGTATTCTGTCGAGCAGCGCGAGCAAACGAAACGCGCTTGTACGAAGTTAAATTTATTACTTAAAGTCAGTTTTGCTAGCTCACGAGAGTATCTAGACTCTTAGAGTCGAGAGGGTTGGAGGTGATTTCGAAGATCCCAAATTGGCCGGACCAATAAAAATCTCCTTCCGCCGGGCCTGTATATATATATATATATACACATTCACTCAACAGAAATGCATAATTTAACAATTGAACAAAGAGCAGAACATTTTGATTTATTAATGGAATGATTAAGAAGGAAGTAAATATTCGGGGATTCAAAGACAAATATAATTGCTAGCATTAGCTCCTTGAAATTGTTCACGCGAATCCTTGACAGATCATTTTTCGGTTTATGCTAATGTAACTGTGAATCTCGGAAAGTATTCAAGTTAAGGACACCGCCCTCGAAAAACTTTGTCTGACGTAAAAACGGCAAATGTGTGTTAATTCCAATGTATTACTAAGTGGTCCACCATCTGATAGTTCTAGTTGGACGGTATTTATTTTGATTTTTTGAGTTAACCGCCTAAAGTTTAGCATTGCTAAAATTTAAAATTTATTGAGGTTTTTGACGCATTCATCAATTAGTTTCTTACGTATTTAATATTTGTTAATAATATGGACCTCAAAAGTGTTTTGGCCCCATTGGAGATTATATAACACAAAGATTCAGAAGAAAGGTCAAATTTGTTCGGATCCGACTATTTGTCCGTGAGATATCGCTTATTATAGGTAAAGTTCGGGTATAATATCTCTCTAAGGCCCCAAAAGAGGCCGATGTCATATCTTAAAAACTACAAGCGCGTTTCACTTTTTTGCGCTGCGAGGCTGGCGGACACTTTGTGTCAGCCGGAGGCGCCCTTTGGGCTGCGGGGGTCACATTAATTAATTATAAGGGAAATAACACCTCTAAATACGTCTGTCGCTACTGTTATAATCAAATTCGAAGAAAAAACACCAAATTTATTAATTTTTAAAATTTTGATGAGTAATGATGACGTCATTACAAAGTGATGAGTAATCATTTTTTGATAATAGTTGCATCATATGTGAGGTATGTTAGTATTCAGATTCTATTAAAATTTAAGCCTCTAACTCGTATAATGGCTGAATTATGCTCGAATAACTGGATTACTTAACTTTTAAAAATGTGACAATGACATCATAATTCCATGATGAGTCGAAATTTTTCTCTGAGCTCAAAATTAGCGGAGCCATAGCCAAAAGACTCTCACATGCGAAATCAGCTTTAGTGCCTGGCAGTTTCTTCAATCAATTCGTTACAGATATATATATGTATATGCATACAACCGCGCTTCGCTTGTTTGCGCTGAGCGGCTGGCGGACACTTTATATCCGCCAGAGGCGCCCTGATGGCGCCTGGGGTTACATTGATTAATTATAGCGGAAATAACTTCCCTAAATACGTCTGTACTACTGTTATAATCGATATTGCACGAAAAATCACCAAATTTGCCAATTTTTAAAATTTTGCTACGTAATGATGACGTCCTAACAAAGTGATGAGTCATCAGTTTTTGTTTATAGATGCAGCATATGTAAAGTTTCTTAATATATACATTCTCGTAAAGTTTCACCATTTTATGATAAGACTTAAAATGGCTGAGTTATGGTCGTAAACTGAAATTTATAATTATAAAAAAGGTGACAATGACGTCATCATTCCATGATGAGTCTACATTTTTATCTGTGCTCAGAACTTACTGGAGCCATAGCCAAAAGACCCCCACATGCCAAAAATCAGCTTTCTGTGCTTGGCAGTTTCTTCAATCAATTCGTTGCATATATATATATATAGTATATATAGAGGGTGATCCATAAGTTCTGCAACAAATTTTGCTGAAGTATTATTATACTTACACAAGTAGATCTAACATCCGATATTTTGTTTTTCTTGAAAATTATAAGGATTATTTTAAAAAATTTGCAATCCAATTGCCTGTATTTCTGAATATATTGGCTAAGGTAGATCATAAATGTTTGTGTGTTTAGAAAAAAGAGAAAAATCAAAAGAAAAAAATCTCGAATGCTATATACATTCTAAGATCATACTTTTTAAATTGTTGTTCTTATTGGTGATTTTCCGTCTATAAACTAAAAGAAATAATCATATTTTAGTATTTTGAATTAATAACTGACTGTAGGAACATATAAATATATTTAATCAGGAGAAAAAAGTTATTTTCGAACTTGACATTTTTGAGATCAGATTATTAGAGTCCCGGGTATATAATATTTCAAAAAATGTTTTAAAAATATTTTGCGCAATAAATAGTGTTCATTTTTAAACTAGAAGGGTGTTAGATTCCATAGCTGCAATTTGCAAACCGATTAAACTAAATTATCTTAGTCCAATCAATGAAGCAAAATTTTTTGTTGCAGAACTTTCGGATCACCCTATATATATACATTAATCGAGGTTTAACCTGCGGTTGGCTTGGTGTTTTTTCTATTTATAGTCAGACCCCAAACTTGTATGCTTCCCAACCCAAAATGGCTTAAAAAGGAAATGACGCTACAAAACACCTCGCCAAGGGCGGGTTTTAATAGTAAGGATATACAGGGTTGCTTTTAAGTTCTTTCCCAAGTTTGATTAGGTACAAAATTTCTTATACTCAAACAATCTTAGTTATTGTGGTCTTTAGTAGTTGTATTTCAAATATTCTCAATGATTTTAAAAGATTGTTCGAGTGTAAGACCTAGAACTGTGTTTTGTATGGTGAGTTTTGTGGAGAAAATATGTGTCCTGGGGGGCAGAGAAATTCGAGAATCAGGGCCCACTGCTTTTCTAATTATCTTTCAAGAGTCTTCAAATTCTAGGACAAATTAGCACTCACATTTTCCTCAAACACTCTAAATTTGTAGAAATATAGGATGTTTAGATCAGTATACACTGCCTGAACAAAAGTATTCATACACCCCATAATTTCCAATACAAATACTAGTTATAATACTGATTTTTTTAGCGAGTCAAGGTATTTAATTGGTAAGAGATACGCTTAATTCAAATTCAAATTCGAATTCTCCATGTTGGAATTACACACTTTTTAATCTTTCAACTTGTTTACATTCCCACAAGGTTAAAATTTTTCAAACTGCGCCACCTCATACCACCAATGCCATCATATACAATGGTGATCCCTCGCGACATGTGGGATAGGATAGCAAATGCTGAAAATACTTAATCTTGAAGAAGAGTAATTAAGTTGAAAACCTATAAAGTGGTTAATTTGAATATAGAGAATTCGAATTTGAAGTCAAACTAAGTGTATCTCTTTCCAATTAAATACATTGACTAGCTAAATAAATCAGTATTATAACCATTTGTATGGGGAATTATGGGGTGTACGAATTCTTTTGTCCAGGCAGTGTATATATGTATATATAGATATATATAGATATATATCTGTAACGAATTGATTGAAGAAACTGCCAGGCGCAGAAAGCTGATTTTTGCCATTAAATGTATTAATGTATATATAACTCAGCCATTATTGGAGATAGAGGCTGAAATTTTAATAGAATCTGTATACTAATATACCTCACATATAATATAACTATCATCAAAAAATGATGACTCATCACTCTGTTATGACGTCATCATACGCATCAAAAATTTTAAATTGACAAATTTTGTGATTTTTCGTGCGATAGCGATTATAACAGTAGGACAGACGTATTTAGAGACGTTATCCCCGTAATAATAAAATCAATGTGATCCCAGGCCCTTTGCCTCAGGTGGACACAGTGTCCGCCAGCCGCGCAGCGCAAGCAAGCGAAGCGCGCTTGTATATTATAATTTTTAATGAAAGGAAATATGCGGAAATATATAGGTTCATCAAACATTCCTTTGTCAAAAAATAAATATTTCTAGACTTATCATTGATTTGATTTCAAAACAAATCAATGGAGAACTTTGAATATATTATAAAATGCCGAATCTAATCATGAAAGATGTATCCAAATGTGGTTATTATGCTAAAAAATGAATACAATTGTCGTTACTAATGTATACAGAAAAATTGGAGAACTTTTCATAATTATTTTGAATGTTCTGTACTTGGACCTTCCAGATTCGGTCAAATACCCCCCCCCCCTTTAGGTTTCAAAAAGAGATATCTCTCTATCTATGTAAATATAAGCCCAAATTCGTAGTTCTCACTTCCCAAAATACTTTTTATGATGGTACATATAGGATTCTTTGATAATAATTGCACTTCCTCTTATGGAACGTTTAGTTTTAGATTTTGTCATATGATGACATCGTATTCTTCGAAAATCCTAACTTGGAAACTAAAATATCACTCGAAAAGTCAACAAATTATAAAAATTTTGATGCGTAATGATGACGTCATAACAGAGTGATGAGTCATCATTTTTGATGATAGTTACATTATATGTGAGGTATATTAGTATACAGATTCTATTAAAATTTCAGCCTTCTATCTCCAATAATGGCTGAGTTATATATACATTAATTGAGTTTTAATAGTAAGGATATTTGGTTCGAATATACCTATACGTATCAGCAGTATAAATGCGAATAAATGTCTGTGACATTAGTTGTATCATACATGTGAATAATATGAATATAAACAGTCCATCAAAATTTCCACCTTCTATTAGCACCTAAATGACTGAATTATAGTCGAATAATTGAAATTCCGGACTAATAACTCTGCAAGGCAGTTTCTTCTATAATTTCGTTACTGAGATAGATAAATCCTTACAAGTAAAACTCAATTAGAGTGTATGTTTATATATGATTATATCTCTGTATCGAATTGATTGAAGAAACTACCAGTCACATAAAGCAGATTCTTGGCACATTGTACTATTTTGGCTAAAGCTCTACTAAGTTCTGACTTCATACGAAAATGTCGACACATCGTGGAATTATGACGTCATTGTCACTTTTTGTAAAATTAGAAGTTTGTTTTTGGACCATTTTAGGTGATAAAAGGCAGAAATATTAATATACTGTATATACTAATATTCTCAACATATTATACAACTATCATCAAATATGGCGTCTCATCTTCCGTAATGACGTCATCATCACGCATCAAAAATTGAAAAATTTGGTGATTTCAAATATAACAGTAGGCGCGAGGGCGCCTCTGGTGGACACTTTGTGCCCGTCTGCCGCTTAGCGCAAGCAAGCGAAGCGCTTTAGAATATAAATAAATATACAAACATTAATCGAATTTTAATAGTAGGATTTAGTGGTTACGCAAGGTATGCACTCCTTCGTGCATATTGATAATAAAAGTTTAGTAAATAGAAAGGTATTTTAGCCAAATTGAAGTATACTGAGCACATATTTTTCGCTCTTTGTCCAATTTTGTGGTTTGAAGCTTAAAAGTGCAAAATATTGCATCTACTAATGAGCATGGAAATTAGTAACTATATATTTTATAAATTTACAGGTGGTTTTATATCAGTTATTGGCACGTTTTGATGACTTAAATTCTACCCGGTTCGGAAATAAAAGTGAAAACATAGTTGCCAACTGTCTTAACCAATATCTTAAAACCGGTAGATTAAAAGAAATGTATTTATAGCGGATAAAACGACCCTTATCGGAAGGACGGATGTTGCAATGTTAATCCTTAAATCAGGCAAAGCCCACTATAAATCTGCAGGAGGGGGACCGAAACTTGAGGATCTACTAAATAATCTCCAAATTGTTTGAATTTGACGGAGAATGTTTACTGTTTAAAATAAGCTATTTGAAAAGTGTAATCAAAAAATTCACACTTTAAATTTTTTGAGACCCTAACATATATGTCTAAGAATTAGTACAATCTCGCCTACTAAAGTTTAATAGGCTTTTAGCTTATAAAAAGAAAAGCACTATTTAACATATCTGAATATTCTCAAGAATCACTTTTTACGATAAGTTCAAATGAAATAATCAGTATTTCAACCAAAATGGAATAATGGTGTAGAAAATGTTATTATACAGTTTTACATCCATTTTAGTGGTTGTATACTTCAAAATCTCCCGTTATAAGAATATTATTATGTTATTATGGCATTATAATTAAATAATGACCTATAATTTTGTTCATTAATACAATACTCATTTGAGAGATATTATCATAAACCTGTTATTCAAATTTAGTATCATAACGTTTATAAAGTGATAGCGAATATCAGAAATCAAAGATTATATAAAATGTTAATTCTTTCATGTGTTGACAATACCTTCTATGAGAATTGAACTTTTAGAACCATTCATTTAACCGTAGAATGCCCAACGGGGACAGTGTCCCCGATATCGCGGATGTCTCCCAGCCATTTTCTATGGCTCTGAAGCCATAAGCCATATAAATGCCGGGCATTCTTCCAATAATCCTTCGAAGTGCTAAAGATTAGAATTACAGGATTTGCAGTCTCGATATCAATTCTCTACGGAGACACTATACACTGGACACATGTGCATAATAAATATACAAATACTAGGTATGAATCAAGTTTCACTATAATTTAATATAGTTGAAAATACAAATTACACCATCGTGAGCATTCTAATATTCAAAAATAAATGAAATAGTTGGATAAATATGTAATAATAGAGTATAATAATGAAATAAAACAAATAGAAAAGCGTTCTGAGTCCTCTATATATTTCTTTCTTCTATTGCATTATCTGATGAAGGAGTCTTACTTAATGATACACTTGAAACCAAATCAACTTTATATATTGAATCATTTTCATGGTTAGAAATATTTGATCGTGAAATAGAACTAGATTCAATACAAGAATCAAAATTTGTTATTGGGTCATTTTGAATAATTTGGGGATTGTTTATGTTCGATTTCAGCTGATTATCAGGTATATTTAATTCGCCTAATATATCTGGAAGATTTTTGCGTGAGGACTGAGAGTCTTGCGAAGTCGGAATTTTAAGTTTGTTAATATACTCGACACTTTGGTGTACATCTGCATTTGAGTCGGAACAAGTGGAAAATACCTCGGGATCTTCTGAAATTTGATATTTTGCTAAATCATCAGGGTTCGCAGTCAAAACCGATTCTTCATGAAAATCAAATTTAATGGCAGGTTTTTCTTGATTTTCTGGATTGTATTCTCGATCTTCACTTATTCGATTAGGCCCCAAAGCAATACTTACCTCAAGGCTTGAATTATTCTGAGGGTTCAAGTTTAGATCTGAAATGTTAGAAGATTCGATAGTGCTATCTTGATTAACCAAAGAGGGATCAAATGATTGAGCAATTAGCATTGCTTCACGTTGCGATTGATTTCTTGTTCTAAAGTTCACAAGATCATTAAGTACATCAATAATTAGTTGTCGATCCCTCTAAAAATTTCAAAATGTATTAAAAAGCTGAATTTATTCTACATTAGTAAATTATGATATTTCAGAGGAAAGTTGATTCTACATTAGTAATGGATGTGAGGAATGGATGATGAATGGATGATTAAAGAGGAATGGATGATTAAACCCAACAGTGGAAGAATGAAAGATTTTCAATAAAAGTGAAAGCTCAAAAGTGTAAAACAACTTAGTATACCCTCAGAATCATGATTCAATGCCACTCTGGGTAGTTATATAGCGATTATAATTATTGCAATAACAAATTTGGTAGATGTCTACAAAAATTGCTATAACTTGTGAAATTGTCAACAAATGACCCCTAACAAATCAGTTAAACTTATAAAAATTAATGAAAAGACTAACAAAACTTTTGCAAAGTCCAACTAAATAAATAAAAAGATTAATAAAATAGGTAAAAAAATAACAACATTAATAAAAATAGTAAGAAAATTAAGAAAAGACTAACGAAATGGATAGAACGTTAAACATATTTACATTATATATTAAGAAAAAATATCTCACAAAATCATTGAACAAAAAAAAAAAACTGATATCCTGTTAGCAACCAATCATTCTCATCCATGAGAAGCGCACTTCGCTTGTTTGCGCTGCGCGGCTTGCGGACACTGTGTCCGCAGGAGCCTTTTTGCTCCTAGGCTCACACATAGCCTACTCTAATAATGCCCCACAGTAGACTGAAAATCATGGACTAGGGATGAAGTAGTAGCCGAATGGATTAATACACGATTAGCCTGAAATCGTTAACCATGCAGAATAGCCATTAAGAATGTATTATCAGCATATATAAACATGATATCAAAGTACATATATCCGTTGGAAAAATTTCGATTAGCCATCATATCATTGCGCAACAGGTCATTCTAAGGACAATTTTAGCGATTTTCTAAGTTGTTTAAACCCTATTTCTAAATGGTATTAAGGTGTGATTTTTGTGTGGAACCAAGATTAGTACGAGTTGATTTGAAAAATTTAGAATTTTTCAATGGAATGTTGTTACATTCCTGCGTTGCTATGGTAAAGCATTTTGGTCAGTTTAGGCCATTTCGTGCAAACTGTAGTAGCTAGATCTTCAAATTCGATCTTGTTCGATAGGCAATGGCCTACTTCCTATTAGGTGATAATACAACTTGAACTTCTAAATTCAACGAGTTTTGAGTTATGGTTGATTTTAAGAATGTGGCCAAAACACTAAATTATCTCATAACTCTATAGTCTGTGAATTTAGAAGTTTAAATTGTATTATTACCTAATAGGAAATAGCCATTGCCTATCAAATAAAATCAAATTTGAAGACCTAGTTCTTACAGTTTGCAGGATATTGCCCAAACTGACCAAAATGCTCTACCATAGCAACGCAGCAATGTAACAACATTCCATTGAAAAATTCTAAATTTTTCAAATCAACTCGTACTAACCTTGGTTCTACACAAAAATCACACCTTAATACCATTTAGAAATAGGGTTAAAACAGCATAGAAAATTGCCAAAATCGTGCTTAAAATGACCTGTTGCGCAATGATATTATGACGAATCGAAATTTTGACAACGGATATATGTTATTTGATGCCATGTTTATATATGCTAGTAATACATTCTTAATGCCTATCCTACATGATTAACGATTTTAGGCAAATCGTGTATTAATCCATTCGGCTATTACCGCATCCTGGGTTATTTTACTGTGAGGCATTATTAGAGTAGGCTATGGCTCACATTAATTTATTATCAGGTAGATAATATCTCTAAATACATCTGTCTTACTGTGAAAATCGATATCGCACGAAAAATTTTTAAAATGTCAAATTTTTCATTTTCGATCCATAATAACGTCATAATAGAGCGATGATCATCAATTTTTCATGAAGGTTGTATCATATTTGAGATATATGAATATACATCCTAACTATTAAAACTCGATGAATGTATATCTATTTATATATACAGTAGAACGTCAGTTATCCGAACTTCAGTTATCCGAACACTTCAGTTAGCCGAACCCCTTGGTTGACCAAACTAAAATATAATAAATGTATAAATGATGCATCCCTGAGTTGATAATTGAAATTATTACACTGCCATCATTTGATATACAATTGATGATACCTACATAAGCTAATAAGTATTTTATCCATATTCATCATTATGACTACTTAGTACTACTGACCAACTTTTCTATATAATTACATAGCAACTTCAGTTATCCGAACATTTCAGTTATCCGAACCCCCGCGGTCCCAACCCGTCCGGATAACTGACGTCCTACTGTATATATATATATATATATATATATATATATAACGAATTGATTGAAGAAACTGGCAAGCACAAAAAGCTGATTTTTGGCATGTGGGAGTATTTTGCTTATGGCTCCAGTAGGTTCTGAGCTCAGGGCAAAGTGTCGACACATCATGGAATTATGACGTCATTGACACCTTTTTTATATTTAGAAATTTCAGTTTTTCGACCATAACTCCGCCATTTTATGTAATATAAGGCTGAAATTTTAATAGAATGTGCATATTAATATATCTCAGATATGATGTAACTATCGTAAAAAAATGATGACTATTCACTCTGTTATGACGCTATCATTACGCATCAAAATTTTAAAAAATGACAAATTTGGCGAATTTCGTGCGATATCGATTATAACAGTGGGACAGACATATTTAGAGATGTTATCTCCCATATAATTAATCAATGGTGACCACAGGCGCCCAAAGGGCGCCTCCGGCGGACACAAAGTGTCCGCCAGCTGCACAACGCTAGCAAGCGAATCGCGCTTGTATTCTATTATAATTCTAGCATTCTGTCACGTAAATGGATTAGTTATAGTCAAAAACATAAATTTATAACAAGAAAAGATGTGGCAATGACGTAATAATTCCATGATGAGTCGATATTTTAATCTGAGGTCAGAATGTATTGGAAACATAGCCAAAAGTCTCCCATATTTCTAAAGTCAGCTTTCTATGCCTGATAGTTTCTTCAAACAATCGTTTAATCTCTCTCTCTCTCTCTCTATACAGGGTGGGGAATAAGTTCTGCCACAAGCTTCATTGAGGTATAAAATTTCTTATACACAAACGATCTTAGTTATTATAGTCCTTAGAGATTGTAATTCGAATATCCTCAATGATTTTAAAAGATTTTTCGATTCTATGACTTAGAAATGTGTTTTGTATGGTGAGTTTTCAGAAAAAAAATGTGTCCTGGTCCGCAGGGAAAATCGTGAATCAGGGCCCACTGCTTTTCAAGTTTTCTTCCCAGAGTCTTCAAATTCTAGGAGAATTAGCTGACTCATTTTCCTCGAACACTCTAAATTTGTGGAGATATAAGATGTTCAGATCAGTGCATTTTGAAGACCAATTGGATCAGATTTCTTTGTGATGTAAAAAAAAGTGCCATTTTTGGAAATTTTGCAAAAAGTACCTAATTTGAACTGCGACTGAATAACTTTTTCTCGTTTCTGATAACGAATTCAGTGGATTTATGAAATATTTCTATGGTGAATGAAAGCTACCAGGTGCTAAATCGTCATGGGACATCGATTATGAAGACATTTTTCACAGAAGCAGTGGGCCCTGATTCACGATTTTGCTGCGGACCAGGACACATTTTTTTTTCTCAAAACTCACCATACAAAACACATTTCTAAGTCATAGAATCGAAAAATCTTTTAAAATCATTGAAAATATTCGAATTACAATCTAAGGACGATAATAACTAAGATTGTTTGAGTATAAGAAATTTTATACCTAATGAAGCTTGTGGCATAACTTATTCCCCACCCTGTATATATATACATATAGTATATAGGTTGTGGTGAAAAATGCATTTATTATTAGATCGCACTCATTACTTGGATTATGGTTTTTAGATTGGTATTGATAAACATAATATTTAGGTGGTGCGCATGACGTAATCATGTATTACATTTTAAAATTTTTAAATAAATCAAAAATATCTCGTTAAATCAATGGATACCGCCCTTGAAAAAATTTGCCTGACTTACACTGCCGGGCCATTATAAGTATTCGAACACCATATTGCTTCGCATCATAAGTAATACTAAAATGGGTCTACTCATGGGGGTCAATTCATTCAAACCACGACATTTACTGAAGATCTAACATCAAATTCGAAATCTGCACACTCGAATTACTCGGGTTAGAAGTTTTCCATATATTAATCCTTTCTAAAGCGCAATTCCTACCAACGGTGTCACCCTGGACCACTTTCAAACTAGTCATTACCAATTTATATAAAATAAGAGCAAGTGGATCAAGATTGCACAAACGATATAAATTTACTTTGAAGCATAATTGATTAATAGAAATCTTCTAAACAGACTAATTCTAGTGTGTAGACATCAAATTTGATATCAGATTTTCAGTGGTTGCCGTGGTTCCATAAGTAGACCCATTTTAGTATTATTTACGATGTAAATCAAGATCGTGTTCGAATACTTATAGCCAGGCAGTGTAAAGAAAACGGCAACATTGTTATTGTTAATTCCATTGTATTACTGAGCGGTCTACAATCTGTTAGTACTAGTTGGACGGTATTTATTTGATTTTTATGAGTTAACTCCCAAAGTTTAGCGTTTGTAAAAAATGAAAATTATTGGAGGTTTTTGGCGCATTCATTCATTAGTTTTTAACTTATTTGATATTTTTTTAATGATATGAACCTTAACATTGTTTTGACCCCATTGTAGATTATATAACACAAAGATTTAGAAGAAAAGCCTAATAAAATCCAATCAAAATAGCTATAAGGGAGTTCATTTATATAATGCTCGGGAAATCGCATGTTTGATATCAGATATTTAGCGATCATTGGATCAGAAATAAAATTCGGATCGTTTCAGAAAAATATTTGTTCTGATCCGACCATTTAAACGTGAGATATCGCTTATTATAGGTAAAGTTCGGGCCTAATATCTATCTATGGTCCCGAATGAGGCCGATGTCATATCTTAAAGATATATAATCTATTATAATCGTAAATGAAAGGATATATGCGAAAAAATATACAGGTTCATCGAACATTCCTTTGTCAAAAATTAAATATTTCTCAACTTATCATTGACTTGATTGTAGTACAAATTCAATGAAGAACTTTGAATATATTAGAAATGGCGAATCTAATCATGAAATATGTATCTAAATGTGGCTATTATGATAAATAATGAATACAATTGTGGTCAATGATGAGAACAAGAAAAATTGGAAAACTTTAGATAATTATTTTGAAGTTCTGGCCTTGGACCTCCCAGATTCGGCCAAAAACCCCCATTTAGAGTCCAAAAGGAGAGATCTCTCTAACTCTGTAAATATAAGCCCAAATTCTTAGTTCTCACATCCCAATATACTTTTTATGAGGGTACATATATGATTCATTGATAATAATTGTACTACATCCTATGGATTGTTACGTAGATTTTTGTCATATGATGACGATGCATTTTTCGAAAATCCTAACTTGGAAACCAAAGTCATAGACTTTTATTC
Source organism: Aphrocallistes beatrix (assembly GCA_963281255.1). NCBI lineage: Eukaryota > Metazoa > Porifera > Hexactinellida > Sceptrulophora > Aphrocallistidae > Aphrocallistes > Aphrocallistes beatrix. Next base: position 2,049,199 of record OY725496.1, read on the forward strand.
TAATTAATAAATATACTTTTTGAAAGCTCTTTATTCATTCTAAACTGATGGATTATACTTTTTGGTGCTATGAATATGAATTATTCACAATTATCTCAAAATATTTTGAAGATTTCAAATGTACTTTGCTATTTTACGTAAATATTTGGTTCAAATATTCCTAAATCATCAGTATAAATTCGAATAAATGCCTGTGAATGCTTAGTTCATTTTTATTAACTCATTTTACATCCTTCAGAACATCTAAACTTAAAATCTCTATATCTCGGGATTTTAAAATTTCAAAATTGACCGTCTTTCCCGAATTTTAACTCAAAATTGATTGAGATAGAGGTTGGAAAATTTTAAGAGTTGTTCCATATCATTAGGCGATAAACGTAGGACTACTTGATTTTCGATATCTTATAACTTGGTGATTTTATTTATGATTTACCAAAAAAAAAGTTTCTCGCACTTTTTTGGCACTTTTTTTGAAGACCCCAATAAAATTTAGCGATTTTGTCATTGTACCTTTCTTCTTGTCATATGAGGTGGCAAATATGATAGACTATCTATGATTTGGTTTGGAAACATTTGTTTCCTTGGTATGTCCTAAAAATTTTTTGAGTGGCCTGATTTCTATCATTAAGATGACTTTGAGACACTGTATTTCACAAACTAGAAATGAGAATCAAAAACGGTTTGGAATGTGCAAATATTTCTAGACGGAGAAATGTGCGCACGCTTAGCATCTCTTATAGCTCTACTTTCATCGTATACTGTAAGCCAAATCATATATTTTTCGCGGGGGGTATCCTTAAGATAGTCATATTAAATATGTTAGTACTACATATCAAGTCCATCACTATAAGGAACATTTTTGCTATAATGTTCTAAGCTCTATCTATAATGGTTGTTGAGTACTGACGTTTCCGCATTTTCCATAATAGGAAATATATTAAAGATGATGCGTGTGAAATCTTCTGTTTAATTTAAGATACATCAATTAAAAGTGTTATTTGGTGATAGGAAATCGCATATAAGGAACATTTTTGTGATTAAGTACTTAGATCTAGCATTAACAGTTATTGAGTTATTGCGAATCAACATACCCCATTGAATGGAAGGAGGGGATTTAAGGATCTGACTTCATGCGCACGCCTCCCCTAGAACAAATTTTTAAAAGTTTAGAGAAAAAAATGTTCATATATATTTATTCAATTCAAAATCCAATTAATGGAAATGATAAATATAAACTTCTCACTTTAATCTTCGATTCAAGGGTATATCCTTACTATTAAAACACGATTAATGTGTATATACAGTGGAATTTGCTTATTAGCAACTCCCTTATTAGCAACATTGATCTATTAGCAACCAATCTCCAGGTCCCAGGTGAAGATTTTGTATTAATTCTGTTCCCTTATTAGCAACTTCGCGTATTAGCAACCATTTTATGGGCAAAACTCGAGTTGCTAATAAGTAAATTCCACTGTATATATATATATATATATATATTAGGGTACTCCAAAATATTCAAAAGTTTAAATCCTTAGATGCACACTCTTTGAATTGTTTACCTTGATCACCAAGTATGCACTCTAAAATTTTCAAACAATTGAGTTGATTTAGTGGTTGCGCAAAGTAGGCTTCTCCTGGTGCAGATTTATTATTGGACATGTCCGGTTTGAGGCTTAAAGTTGCTTCTGATGTTCTAATATACTAGTAACTGTATTTTTTGTGATATTTGGGGGTGATTTTATATCAGCTAATAATACTTTTTAATGACCGGAAAGCTACCAGTTCGGAGATACTGGTGAAAACAGTTGCGACCAGAATTCGTGATCGAAATTATTAAGGGTTGCAACTGTTTTCACCAGTATCTCCGAACTGGTAGCTTTTCGGTTATTAAAATGTATTATTAGCTGATATAAAATCACCCCCAAATATCACAAAAATACAGTTACTAGTATATTAGAACATCAGAAGCAACTTTAAGCCTCAAACCGGACATGTCCAATAATAAATCTGCACCAGGAGAAGCCTACTTTGCGCGACCACTAAATCATCTCCTAATTGTTTGAAAATTTTATAGTGCATACTTACTTGGTGATCAAGGTAAACTATTCAAAGAGTGTGCATCTAAGGATTTAAAACTTTCGAATATTTTGGGGCACCCTAATATAGGATATATATATACCGCCGGTCAAAAAGAATTGCTCAAAATGAATTTTCCAAAAATTCTTAAGTCTATGATTTTTGTCCAGTCACCTTCTATGGACTGTGGAAGTGGAAATCTTTAGCGGATATTCTGATATTCTGATAACCCGGAATAGTGATGTCCCTTACCGAGTCAGTCAGTATATGTTTCCATAGGATATCAGCTACGCTCTTTTGGCTGCACCCAAACATTTTAGCCACCTCCCTCTGAGTATGGACGCTTTTCACTAACAATATTAGGTTTGCTTGATTTTCAATGGAAAGTTTTGATTGCATTGAAAATTGGATAAATACTGATAAATATTAAAAAAGATCAGAAAAGTAAAAAAAGTACAAAAATAATAAATGGAATATCTGTATTTGGGTATTACTTATCAAAATAAACAAATATGTATATGGTTTCGCAAGAGATAAACTATCTAATGAGTCAAGACTATTTGACATCTACTATACTACATACATTGATTTTGGGCAATTCTTTTTGACCAGGACGTATATATCTGTAACGAATTGATTGAAGAAACTACCAGGTACAGAAAGCTGATTTTTGGCATATGGGAGTCTTTTGGCTATGGCTCCACTAAGTTCGGAGCTCAGACGAAAATGTTTACTCATCATGGAATTATGACGTCATTGTCACATTTTTTATAATTAGAAATTTCAGTTTTTCGACTCTAACTCAGTCATTTTAGGTGATAGAAGGCTGATATTTTAATAGAATGTATATTAATATACCTCACATATGATAAATATCATTAAAAAATGATGACTCAGCACTCTGTTATGACGTCATCATTACGCATCAAAAATTTTAAAATTGACAAATTTGGTGTTTTTTCGTGCGTTATCGATTATAACAGTAGGACAGACGCATTTAGAGATGTTATCTCCCTCATAATTAATCAATGTGACCCCAGGCGCCCAATGGGCGCTTCTGGTGGATACAAAGTGTCCCCAGTCGCGCAGCGCAATCACGCGAAGCGTGCTTGTAGTTTATAAAATCCGAGGAAATCGAATAGCGTTAATGGTTCTGTTTATCCCTGATCGCAATGTATTGTGAATGGATCTAGTACAATATATAAAGTCACCCATTGAAACATTTATTATTAATTTTGTATTTACTTTGATTGCTTGTCGTTAGTTAAATAAAACATTGCTTGATCTAGTAATTATTTGCTGATTTTCATATATTTCTAGCAGTGATATAATGGCAGTGCCACATTTCACTGTGAAAACGAGGAGTCAAACTGAACACTTTATTTTCGGTTCACCTTCTCCATTGCAGGAATATTATTTACCTGCTAAAATGGTGGTCAACCATTCACTTTTTGTTCGAAGAGATAAATCTCTATTTAACAAGTTGCTTCCAACAGATTGCGATGTTATAAATATTGTAACTACTAATCTACAAAATATCTGGGAACGAGCAACGATTCCAATTATAGGTCGCCAATCAATCTTCAACAAACATTGTTGAAAGACACCAAATAATCGTTCATCGGGTAGGAGTGAAAGTATAATCATCAAATTGAAATATGATTCATTACTTGATATTGCAAAAAGTCCCTGCTTCAGAAACTGCGATCAAACTATGACATATCAAGATTGTTGCTGTACTACCAATCCTGCAGAAATAACTTTTGATAGGAAATTTTACCTAGATCAACTTGGCCCGCGCCTGCTAGATATAGGCAACATCAATAAACATATTTCAGAAAAACTTATCAAACGTGAAAGGAGATACACTAGAGAGGAAAGGATCGATATTAATCTCTCTGACAGAGAAATTAAAACTGAAATTGACACACCAAAACATAGTGATGCAACTACTAGTGAAATGAATGAATTAAATGATCCAAATTATACATAGCATTCTAGAAAATCTGATCCTATTAATTCAAAGCAAACCCGATTTAGTATGTTATTTTATAATTTTTAAATAACATAATTTACGGAGATGTACTACCTATTATGAACAGGTAAGGTTTTCGTGTAGTTTCGAATTAAAGTATACGCCCCTCTGAATTTAATTCTCTCTCAAGCTCATTAGTTTTAATCTTGCAATGGTAGTTACTTGGTTTTTAGTTGTATTGTATAGGCTACAAGGGTATCTAATGTAGGTGTATCTAATGTAAGGATATCGATTTCACTATCCTACTTTAACCTCTTTTTAGACTAAAAATTTAAAAATAATTTAAGCTAAGAGGATTGAGGGAGGAGGTTAAGAAATTGAGATGCAAGTTGAAAGTTGGACAGGGCGATAGGATGGGCCATAGCATTCTATACACTAAGGCAATGGTGCTAATTGGTGGACTTGGACTAGGGATTGGTTAGATCAGTTAGTTTACTTTTATATCAAAATTCTAATACAACTGTAAATTTACTGTAACTACCCATATTAAGAAAATAATTAATAGCCTACTTCCCTTTTATGAAATCATGAATGGTCTGGAAATAATTTTATATATATAGTGGACATGTAGTAAGTAAGTTAATAAATAGTCAAGCGGAAATTATAAGAATAATTGGTAAGAAATGTGATACACAGATAAAATGAGCATAGAGGCAGTTTAGAAAGTCGAGTAGAAGCGAGATATGATGATAGGTGTAGAATGTAACTCCGATGCTTCTTGAATAAGTGTCATTGTAGCTGCTAGTGAGTTCCTCGATAATGATAATGATAATGATAAAGTAGATATTTCATTCAGACGGTTGTAGATACAGGAGTGATAGATCATGCCGGAAGATTTATCTATAAGAATATAATACAATAATTAGGTACTAAATTTGGCTCGAAATAATATTTGTAACGGGTATAGAAGAGATAATTATCAGTAAAAACAGGGTGTTTCAAAAGTATTGGCACCTATTCTAATAGAACCACAATGGTTGGACGAACAATGGTTGGAAATACAATTGTGGGGGATCATTTGGATTGTCGATGGCGCCAAAAAATGCGAAGTTGGAATTGTGACGTTTTTATTATCAAATGCTTTGATATATAATTAGTCGTTAATTTCTGAAATAACTATCTTAATAAAAAACAAAGAGTTATTACACATGAGCTTTTCAGCCGTTTCGAAGGTCGATCATATTTAGTTTAGAAAGAAGATCTGGAAATGAACTAACTAAGAACTTATCTACCTTTTCTTTGTTATCAGTTATGCACTTAGATTAGATTCCATCAGCAAACGTTCTTTGTGATCCAAAGATATTCTCTTAGCTTGGAATTGGATCCACATAGATAGGAAGGAAGGTTGGGGAATGTACTGGGTACTGTAGTTTTATTAAGAGCTATTCTATCTACGAAGCCCGTCATTGTAGGTAATGGTTCTCTCGATGTCATCCGGTTTGAAATGATGTACACATACCTAAACGATGAGTAGAAGTGTAAATGTGACAATCAGTAAATGAAACATAATTATAGAAGCTTACTCTCATTTGTGTGTTTGCATAGTCCTTCCGTGGGTGTGGAATTGCTCCAAACCATTCTTCACGTAGTTCCAGATTTTCATAGGTAGATTCTGCTTGACATCTATAATTAGACTTGCACCCTGGGACGACACATGACATTGTCGTTCCGAAAGAGTAATAATAATTTGATACGTATGAGTCAGGAGAGTCAGGAGTGTTTCAGATTTAGTTTGATCTGTATATATGAAAAGACAGTGATTTGTAGAACTTTACAACAAGGTAGTAAATAAATATATAATTGATGTGGTTGATCTTAAAACAATAGAAATAAGTAGTATGTTAATGTATATAAGTAATGTGGTTGGTTCAAATTAGTTTAACCACAAATTCTCTTCAGTGCAATCCTCAAACCATTTTGATGTAAATCGGTGTAGAATTCATGAAAACGATCAGTATATGTCCGAAGCTAGTATATACCAGCATAATCGAACCATTTTTAAGAAATCAAATTTGACTGATCTAACCAATCCCTAGTCCAAGTCCACCAACCAACACCATTGCCTTAGTGTATAGAATGCTATGGATGGGCAATCACAATTGATTTATTAATCTATTATGTACATTTTAATTGTCGTTGAAAATTAAGATTCTACAACATAAATTGCGGAAAAATGTTTAAGGATACTCTCGAAAAACTTGACCTGAATTTTAATTTTTATTGTTAATTTCATTGTATTACTGAGCGGTCTACCATCTGATAGTACTAGTTGGACGGTATTTATCTTGATTTTTATCAGGTAACCACTTAAAGTTTAGCGTTACTAAAAATTGAAAATTATTGGAGCGTTTTCGACGCATTCATAAATTGTTTTTTACTTATTTGATAATTTTTAATGAGATGGGACCCTACATTGTTTTGGCCCATTTGAAGATTATATAATACAAAGATTTAGAAGAAATGCCAATAAAATCCAATTAAAATATTTTGATAAGGGAGTTAGTTCATTTCTATTATGCTCGGGAAATGACCGGTAAGATATCAGATATTTAGCGATAATTGTATCAGAAAAAAAATTCTGATTATTTTTTTAAGATTTGTCCAGATCCGACCATTTGTTCATGTGTTATCGCTTATTATTGTTGAAGTTCGGGTATAATACCTCTCTATGGTCCCGAAAGAGGCCGAGGTCATATATATTGAAGATAAATAATCTATTATAATCATAAATGAAAGGTTATACTATATGAAAATATATAGGTTTCTCAAACATCTCTTTATCAAAATATAAAATTTTCGACTTATCATTTAAATACAAAATCTATGGAGAACTTTGAATATAATAGAAGATGGCGAATCTAATCTTGAAATGTGTTCAAATGTGGCTATTATGCTAAACAATGAATATAATTGTCAGTTATAATGTGTATAGAAAATTTGGAGCACTTTTCATTCTTATTATGGAAGTTCTGGATTTGGACCTCATAGATTTGGAAAACCCCCACATTTAGTGTTCAAAAAGAGATATCTCTCGATATCTGTAAATCTAAGCCCGAATTCTTAGTTCTCAACTCCTAATAAACATTTTATGACGATATATATATGATTCATTGATAATATTTGCATTACATCCTATGGAATATTAATCTTTAGATCTTTCTCAATGTGATGATGCAAAATTTTTCGAAAATCTTGAATTCGAAACTAAAAGGCAAAGACTTTCGTTCTAACTTCCTAATATATTATTTAGAAGCTCTACTGATGGATTATACTCCGTAGTGCAAAGAATATGAATTATTATTCACAATTATCTCAAAATATTCGGGGAAAGGGTTTCAAGGAAGTTTACATTTCAAGAGTTGTTCCATATCATTATGCGATGAACTTAGGACCACTTGATTTCCGATATCTTATAACTTAGTGGTATTATTGCTGATTCACCAAAAAACTGACATTTCGGGGGTTTTTTTAGTACTTTTTTTCAGAGCCATATCAAAATTATAATTTATGTCATTATGGCTTTCTTTTGGTCCGATGAGGTTTACCGGTAAATGTGAATGACAATCTATGATTCAATTTTAGAAGCATTTGTTTCCTTGGCAAGTCTTAAAATTTATTTGGGCGCCTGGGGCCTACCATTAGGACGTGCTAGCGAAAAACGAAAAAATAAGACTTTGTGAAACTGTATCTCAAAAACTAGAAATGAGAATCAGAAGCGGTTTGAATAACGAAAGTATTTCCATAAGGAGATACGTGTCCATGCTTAACATCCTTTATAGCTCTACTTTCAACGTATGGTGTAAGCAAAACCGAATGGTTTTTCGGGGCGGTATCCTTAAAATATCCAATATCACGCATATAAAATTGTGATAGCCCGATTCAATTTACGTTCAAGACAAACAGGTATGGTGGGAACATCAGGTAATAAAAATCTCCATCTTCATCTCAATTATTTAGTTAAACATATGCATCCACTCACATGTACATTCAAATGGTTCACCTATGAACCTAATATTTATTACCATCACAATTGAGTGATAGAAAAAGTGAACGCAAAAGAACCTCTCCATAATATTTGGATTGGAAAAGAAATATTGTGCGGAAAACATTAAAGTACATTTTTAATAACTACATCGCTAATATATGTGTATATACCATCGTCTCCTCTCCAATTCAATCAAAAAAAAAAAACTGTCAAGTAGGACTCGATATATAGTACATAGAAGAAAGAATTTTCCAAATCGGACAATCCGTTCAAAAGTTATAACTAAGTCATAACGCAGTACGGACAAAATTACCCCTTTTAGCGGCCGTTGAAATACCAATACTTTAAAATTATAGCTGTTAGAGCTTAGCTTTAATGATTAAAAACAGCAGGAAAAGCACTTTCCTATACCTTGATAATTCTATATTTTGAGCGAAAACCTATGTATTATGTATGAGATAGGCCTTGCCAAAACAGAAAATCGCAGAAATTAAGGGGAAGTTATTTAAATTTCTCAGAAAAAAAAATTCAGAAACGATTCAAAATAAACGTCTTAGTTTCGAAAATATACTGTGGCATTTTATTATTGATGTTAAAGCTCATTAATATTGATTTTAAAGATTAATATCCATACTTTCTGTTGAATATACGATGACATTTTTGTTTAATTAAGGGAAGAGTTTGCTATACTTATTTCGAGTTCATTATGCCTATGTTTTTAAACTAATGAAATATTTTTTTAGGACATGGTAGAAATATACCCTAGGAGCATTTATTGCAAGCAGCGAAGCACGGAGAATAGGATCTATTGTGTCAAGCTCTACTATAAGTTACATTCTTACACATCCATACAGTAGAAAATTTCGCAAGATTTCAACGAGCCAAAACCTCCCAGCAAATCAGTTATCTTTAACTGGATTAAGAAGTTTGAACAGAGAGGGACAAGGTAAGAACCTCAATCCTAAGTCTGAAGACCGTCTGAGCCACTCAGGGCGGAAGACGATTCGTACTGATGAAGTCATCGAAGCCGTTCGTCAGTTCGTTCTCAACTCTCCAAAGAGGTCAACAAGGAAGAGGTTACCTCAAGATTTTTCAGGTCTTTTGGTAGGAACTTGGATAAAACTACAGAGGATACCTAGTCATGGACACCATCTCGAACATATTCTATAGATAAAAAACTACTTGTTTGGATATTATAGACTTGCATTATTGTTTTAAATCCCTAAAGTAAATAATAGTGAAATCTTGATGCTCTATCAATTAATGAAAGTAGAGAAATAGCACTTTTGTAATACAGGTTCTGTTTTTTTTTTGCCCACCCGGTAGCTGTAATACTATTGGTATAAAACGCCAATTAAAACCGAAAATAATCGAAGAAACCCATATAACAAAAAATACATAAGCTGAAAACGAAAGTACTATATCTCTAGTGCTATATAAAATTACGCTACTAGTAGCATAGACTGCAGTTTAGAAAGTATAGCAAACTATTCCCATTAAATTTACGAAAATGACATCGTATAAAATTTACGAAAATGACATCGTATAAAAGGCCACAGTACATTTTCAAACGTTAGACGTTTATTTTGAAACGATTCTGAAAATTTAATTGAGTAATTTCAAAAAAATTCCCCCTAATTTCTGCGATTTTGGCAAGGGTATCTCATATCCATAGGTTTTGGCTCTAAATATAGTATTATCAAGATATAGGAAACTGGTGTTCCCGCAGTTTTTAATCATTAAAGCTAAGCTCTAACAGTTATAGTTTTCAAAGTTATGGTATTTCAATGGACCGCTAAATGGGGAACTTTTGCCGGTACTGCGTAATGATTTGACTACAACCGGATTGTCCGATTTAAAATCTTTTCTTTATGGATATATCGAGTCCTATTTGACATTTTATTAGCATAGAATATCTCTAATTAGATAATATCACTAATTCTAAACAATTCCAAAGATAATTGTTCAAGATTCGGATTTTCGGACATCGGGGGTCAAAGATTTGTCACCCGAAACTTGGACTTTCTTGAACTTTTGAGGATGCATTTGACTATCTTCACTGATATTTTGGTATTGTTCGGAGTTTTTTATGGGTTTTCGTCGATTACTCCGGGATTATATGACTGAATTGAATGAAGAACAGGAAGTCGTATATAACGAAAATCCTCCAAGTGATGTACAAGTTACCGATTCTATTTCGGCCGCTTCTAGTGGGAACCTCTGACATCTTCAAAGGCTCCGGCGAAGAGCTTAACTTATGCAAGGAACCTGGATCAGGTTATCCGGAATCAATTCCAAACAGTTCAGGTGCTCGCACAGTGGGAATGCACTAAAATATTCATTAGGATCCGATTCAGATAATGGAAATTCAAAATCCTGTATGGGAAGTATCTCCTCCTGAATTTCCGCAGGCAGTATCATCAATGCGGGGATGTTTTGGGTCTGGACCAGAGAGAGGTGAAGTACAAAAAGCAGATAAAGAACATCTCTCTTAGATTGTCATGGGTCAATTCGGTGGAAACTTTAAGCTAGAACGTTAAGTAAGAATGTCATATAATAACGTGTATATTATTTAAAAAATAAAAGCTAAATTAAGAGAAAATAATTGCTTATTGGAGACAATGATACCAACTATAGATTCAAATGTGAACATCTAGGATATAAAACTTTTCTAGGGGGAAAGCTCCCCCACAGATCCCCCTTAAGGACACACGCATTTAGTTATCCTTACTATTAAAACTTGATTAATGTGTCTATATAATAAATATTGTAAACCAAAGGTTAACGAAAAATTTCTCATTTGGATCTGAAAATATAATATTCTAAATCTACACCACTAAAAACCCCATGTCAACCGTTGAAAGCAAGTTTCTAGCATATTTTATGAGATTTGTTTACTTTATGTATCTATTGCAAACAAAAGTAAACAATGATTATCAAATTTACTCGAAAATATGATATTCGAAATCTACACCCCTGAAAACCCCATGTCAACCGTTTAAAGCAAGTTCCTAGCATATCTTTGAGATTTGTTTACTTTATGTACCTAATGTAAACAAAAGTAAACAAATAATTTATCATAAAAAACAGAAAATATGATATTCGAAGTCTACATACCTAAAAACACCATGTCACCCGTTGGAAGCTGGTCTCTTGAATATTTCCAAAATTCGTCAAAAGATGTGAAAATATGTATATAAAGGTTTGAAAATATGCACATAATCTTTTTATTGACATACAATATAATACATTTAAGGTTGGTGTTTCCCATGCGAAACTTGTTTTTTATTAAAAATGTGCCCGAATTGCTTTTTTATCATTTTTAGATCCTTATAGGGGTTCTAAACAATAATCCCGATTTTTATAACTCCAGCCCCAATATTTCGCCACTTTGAGCCACTTGTATCACCTGGTGTCGCTCTAAAAACGACACATTTTAAATGCGAAATGTCCCACAGCTCTAACTTCTTTAAACAGTGCCAGATCATCTTTTTAATGCTGAATTCATGCTCAGCACTGGATTTCCAGCAATTTGATATATATATTGACCATATTTGGAAACATTTTTGTTTGACCGTGCCTAGCAACGGCCAGGAATATTTTAACATTCCTGACCGTTGCTAGGAAAAGGCAACCAAAAATATTTCCAAATATGGTCAATATATATATCAAATTGCTGGAAATTTAGTGCTGAGTACGAACTCAGTATTAAAATAACGACCTGGCATAGTCAAATAAAGTTATAGGTATGGGATTTCGGCGGAAACTATCGGACATGGTCATTTTTGGGCCCCCAGTGATAACTGTCAACTTTTTCACACTTTTGAAGGTGTCATGATGTGAAAATATTTGATATGCCATATTTTGAAGTTAAGTACTACAATAAGTTGTTGATTGAGGATGTTTTGATGTTATATATTATCAGAATTCCGTAAAAACAAATGGAAATCAAGCCTTTCCGAAGAAAATTGCTTTGTAGCATGTTTTTAACACTCAAAAAAATCAATTTTACAACGGAGGAATCTCTAGTTACAAAAGTCATAGAGTAAAAAACTCGATTGTTTTGGAAAGATCTCGTCACGTAGAACAAAATGATAGAGATAGATTTTCGATATTCTACTTTAGAAAAAAGTTAAAATATTTTTCCTTTCGAAAATCTGCCTCTAAATTTTGTATAAACGAAATTTGAAAGAAAAAATTATTTAGGTTAAAATTGAAAATTCTATTCCTATTATTTTCTTTATTCAACCATTTTGTGTAAGAATAATTGAGTAAAAGAGGCATAAGGCATTGAAGTTTCCTTGAATGTCCTCTATAAATTAGGTCATTTGGGAAAAAAATAATTTTTCTCTTACTTCTTGGGCTCCCGAAAAGTGTATTTTTGCAGATAACTCAACGAGAATAGTTTCCACAAAAAATTTCAGAAGAAAATAATGAAAACTTTAAAAGTTAGTTCTGGAAGAAAACACCAACCTTAAGATATCAAACATAATTGTGGCTTCGAAGTATTAATAATAATAATGACGATATATTGTAGTGTCGAACAATTATTTCTATCGTGATAGTGTAGTCATTTATTTTATATAGAAAAGGTGTGAAAAATTGTTCTCCATTTTATTGTGTGAAAAATTCTCTTAGATATTAGAAATTAATCGGAGTCATATCATTTGACACCTAAATGCTAAATTCATTACTCTACGACTGGCCAATTTTTCAATTCGGACAAACAAACAAAATAAAAAAATTTAAAGCGTTTTAATATATAACAAGCGCGCTTCGCTTGCTTGCGCTGCGCAGCTGGCGGACACTTTGTGTCCGCCGGAGGCGCCTTTTGGGCGCCTGGGGTCACATTGATTAATTATAACGGGATAACATCTCTAAATACGTCTGTCCAACTGTTAGAATCGATATTGAACGAAAAATCACCAAATTTGCCAATTTTTTAAATTTTTGATGTGTAATGATGACGTCATAGCAGAGTGATGAGCCATCATTTATTTGATGATAGTTGTATCATATGTGAGATATATTAATATACACACTCTATTAAAATTTCAGCCTTCTATCACTTAAAATGGCTGAGTTATGGGCGAAAACCTGAAATTTCTAATTATAAAAAAGGTGATAGTGACCTTATAATTCCATGAAGAGGCGACATTTTCGTCTGAGCTCAGAACCTAGTGGAGCCATAGCCAAAAGACTACTACATGCCAAATTCAGCTTTCTGTGACTGTCAGTTTCTTCAATCAACTAATCGAGTTTTAATCGTGTTTTATTAATAGTAAGGATATAGTATAGTACGTACTATACGTATATGTATATATAAATATCTCTGTAACGAATTAACTAAAGAAACTGCAGGGCACAGAAAGCTGATTTTTTTTCGATGTGGGAGTCTTTTGGCTATGGCTCCATTATGTTCTGACTTCAGAAGAAAATGTCGACGCATCATGGAATAATAACGTTATTGTCATTGTTTTATTAATTAGAAATTTCAGTTTTTCGATCATAACTCAGCCATTTTAAATGATAGAAGGCTGAAATTTTAAAAGAATGTGTAGATTAAAATATCCCACATATGATACAATCATTATTAAAAATGATGACTCATCACTCAGAAAAAAATGAAAAAATTTGTGATTTTTCCAGTGGTATCGATTGTAACAATAAGACAGAAGTATTTAGAGATGTTATCTACCTTTTAACTAATCAATGTGAGCCCAGGAGTCCGAAGGACTCCTCTGGCGGACACAGTGTCTGCCATCCGCACAGCGCAGCCAAGCGAAGTGTCTGATTAAAATGATGATTCATCTGCCTTACATCAAGGAAACCAATAAATAAGAAATTTAGGTATAATATATCGATCTACAGCAATTTTTGTCATCTATAGAGATAAAATTTTATATTAATTTGTTTCACTGGCAATATTTTCACGATATATTCACCAAAATTAGAGACAAACAAGCAAGGTTAGCAGTTAAAACCGTGGCGGAACATTCTGAAAATATTAACAGGACAAAATTTGCGATGTTTCCCTGGCATTGAAATACTAATTTTACAATCAGTGTCGCTTATCTGTTCTAACTGGTCGCGTAACGGAGAGGTCAATGTTGGAAAACATGACATAAATTTTATTCGTGCAGGACGGAGCAGCTGCACACACCGCCAAAATAACTCAGGTAGGGTTAGAAAATAATTTCCTCCTTATTGGAAGAAAGGGGAATGGCCTGAAAATTTGGTCAATTCTGTGAGCACATCTTGAGGAAATGGAGCAACCTTCAACTGTTGAGTCACTTGAAAGTTGCTTGGGGATAGAGCCATTGATTCTCCAAAATTTGATTATGGGGATACCAGAGAGAATGAAACTAGTTATAGGAAGGGGAGGGATTATATTGGGAAATAAATCTATACAATGAGATCATATTGATGTAGAATTTACATTTGCTTTAAAACCAGCCATGATTCATGGGACACCCTGTATATAGTACGGAATAGTCATATTAAACAATGTATTAAACTTTTCAACTAAGACTAGTGACTTTAATGAAATCAATAATAAGCACTAAGTTTATCTGGTTTTAATATGCTGAATTGAATCAATCTGAGGAATAACGGAATTTGTCACATTCCTGTCATTGTTAGGGAATTGCAAAATAAAAATTCTCTGAATATGGTTAATATGTCTATCAAAAGACTGGAAATTGGAAGCTGTGTACAAATATAACAACAAAAATATATTTGTTAGATTGCCTAATATTATTACAAAACCGGCGATTATTGGTGTATCTACAATATTTCCGGAAAGTGAAATATTTCCGTATTAAAGTTGTTTATGTAGCTATAAAGTATAATTGTGCCAATTTTCATGCTTATGTGAGTGCCTTAATAATGGCCCACAGCCTTGAATTATTTTTTGTGACGTCATCAATTTCAAAGGCCGCTATCTTGCCAGAAAGTTAAATATTGAGTGTTCCCATCAAAAATGTTCCCATCCAAAATTGTTTAGGAGGTTTGAAAGTATAAAAGCGTGTCAATTTTCATTATTTTATCCACATTTTAGCAATTTTAGGCTCAAATCACCAGACTAACATAAAATGTTGTTCTGTTGTACTACTTTGAGGAGAATGACAATCAATCTGGATAGCTTTCTTCCCCCTGAGAAAACAGCGTAGAAATTCCATTGGTTTGCGAATTTCTGGATAAGGGGTGACTAATTATCCTTATCAGCTTGTGAATGGTAAACAAGGTGCATGAGCAAACTAAAAATCTGGAGATATCAGAGTCGAGGTGAAGCTGATAAAATATTCATATTCGATAACGGCCTTCGTATTACTACAATTTACAAAGCTCTCTTTATTTGGTAGAGATAGAAATTCATCTTTGTCTCATCAAATAAAGATCTGGCTAGCTGATTGTATTAACTTTAAAATTTTGGATAATTTTAGCCTGAAAGACTAAATAATTGTTTGATATCTTGTTTTAAATTATGCCAATTATGACATTTACTCTAATTTTACAGGAAACGACTATTTTGCATTATGAGGGTGAATACCAAAATGAAGTTCAGCATGGAAGAGCAATGGCTCGGTGACCTCGTGTAATTTCCCCAATTTAATTGTGTCTCGTATAAATAGCATAAAATAGTAAAACCATTCAATAATAAACAATTGGAATCCAAAATTTAACAGTCTTGAATTCAAAATAATCCATTGAGAACAAATGATAAGCAGATCATGATCTGATTTTAAAAGAAAATATGAATACTTATTATATTCTGAGTATCCGAAATATTCCCATTAATCAAAACAAAAATATTAATTTATTTACCTGATCGGCTTTAATATTCTCAGGAATTTGCAAATTAAGTAAAGATCGATTTATCTTATGAGCGAGGCTTAAGGCCAGCAATCCGGCGATCCTTATATCATTACCACGAAGATCTAACACTTCAATTGATCGCGACTCAGCCAAAACTTCCGCAATAGCAATTGCTCCCTCACATGACATTCTGGTATTACGCAGTCCAAGTTTAGACAGCCACTTATTCAAAAGCAAAGAGGACTTCAATTTTTGAACACCGATATTCCCAATATTATTTCCACTTAAACTGAGGGTTTTGAGTGAAGACTTTGATTTCTAATAAAGGAGTGAAAATAAAACATAAGAATTCACAAGTGATTATTCGATTATTAGTATATATAGTAAAATTCAGTGAATATATTTATATATAAATTAAATCAATACGAATTTGGAGAGAAAAACTAAACTGTGGGTGGAATTTGGTCAACCAGAGTATTTAGGAACTAGCTCTCGTCAATTTTTCCAAAGACAAATTACACTGACACAAAATAAAGACTTCACTTCACCTTTATATGTAAAATATAAATTTTCTAACATTTCTTACAAATGAATGCTAAAATGACATCAGAAATTGAATGAGAATAAATGGGAAATATTTGAACTCAGGCATATAAAACATATATTTATTAAATATATACAATTATATACCCAAATCTTTTATGCACCACAATTTGTTTAGATATATGTTCTTGGAGGGTTTGACAATTAGGGAGAGGTACTAAATTGCTAATAGTTGTTGAATAAATAATGCTTGGGTGGTGCAGCGGTTAGGGCGTTTGAACAACAAGACTTAGGTCATGAGTTTTAACCTCACCATAGTTATTTCCATTTGCTCTCAATTACATTGTTTCGGTGATGCAATCTGAGCCTACACTTTTGCCGAACCTTAGTGAGCTGAAAACACCAAGGATGTCATCTCGCGAATGGTAAAGTTAGGTGCTATCTTTCTTGCTAACTGATATGCACAGTTTCTATATAAACATGCTATCATATATATACACACATGCTACATACACCTCAATCAGCGACTATTAGTAGGTACCTCACCCAGATTGTGAACCCCAAGAGAACATATTATCATGGATTCGGGGGTGTATATATGAATAAATTACACTTTTTCACTTTAACGATGAGTCTTAAGGATGAGTCTTTTTAGTATTCTCAATGGAATGCATTTCTGCGTTGCTATAGAGAGAATTGAAGCAATATCTTAAGGACAGGAAGAATTAAGCATAAAAAATTGATATCATTTGATATGGAATATTAAGAAATAATTCAATTCATTTTATTAAATTCATAGTTTTTCAAGATAAAGGATAATATACTAAATCATAGCCTACAATATATATATTATGTAATAAGCTATGACTAAATATAACTATTAAACATAAATTGCCCATTCACAACAGCCATTTCAATGTTTTGTCAAATTAACCGGTAGAGACATTTTGAATTAAGGAATTTAGGTAGGATATCAAGAAATAATGGAAATCAAACAAGAAAGTTGATGCTAAAGGATGCATCTGAAAATCTAAAGCTTAATCAATAAAATTAAAATGGAGAATAGATACAAGTAGTAACCAATACACAGCGGATACACAATAGAGGAACTGGGGAGGGAAATATTCAGATTATATATCAGAAAATACATAGCGAGAGGGGTACTCCCCAATAGCGTTCCTGAGGATGAGAGGTGGGGGCAACATTATACACGCACCTACTTTTTAATTCCTCTGAAATTAGGAATTATGTTGGATAAATTTGAAAATATTTCTGCTCCCGGAAGGATTTTCCTTCCACTTTAACAGTACAGTTACCAAGAGAAAACTCCTTAAACTATTTTAAAATATGTCCATTATACCGAATATTGCCTTTAATGTTTATTAGTACAAGCGCGCTTCGCTTGCTTGAGCTGCGCGGCTAGCGGAAACTGTGTCCGCCGGAGGCGCCTATGGGCGCCTGGTGTCATATTGATTAATTATAAAGGAGGTAACATCTCTAAATACGTCTATCCATAGCCTACTCTAATAATGCCTCACAGTAAAATAACCAAGGATGCGGTAATAGCCGAATGGATTAATACACGATTAGCCTAAAATCGTTAACAATGTAGAATAGGCATTAAGAATGTATTACCAGCATATATAAACATGGTATCAAAGTACATATATCCGTTGTCAAAATTTCGATTCGCCATCATATCAATGCGCAACAGGTCATTTTAAGCACGATTTTGGCAATTTTCTAAGCTGTTTTTACCCTATTTCTAAATGGTATTAAGGTGTGATTTTTGTGTAGAACCAAGATTAGTACGAGTTGATTTGAAAAATTTAGAATTTTTCAATGGAATGTTGTTACATTCTTGCGTTGCTATGGTAAAGCATTTTGGTCAGTTTGGGCCATATCCTACAAACTGTAAGAACTAGGTCTTCAAATTTGATTTTATTTGATAGGCAATTGGCTACTTCCTATTAGGTAATAATACAATTTAAACTTCTAAATTCACAGACTTATAGAGTTATGAGGCAATTTAGTGTTTTGGCCACATTCTTAAAATCAACCCATAACTCAAAACTCGTTGAATTTAGAAGTTCAAGTTGTATTATCACCTAATAGGAAGTAGGCCATTGCCTATCAAAAACGATCGAATTTGAAGATCTAGCTACTACAGTTTGCACGAAATGGCCCAAACTGACCAAAATGCATTACCATAGCAACGCAGGAATGTAACAATATTCCATTGAAAAATTTTAAATTTTTCAAATCAACTCGTACTAATCTTGGTTCTACACAAAAATCACACCTTAATACCATTTAGAAATAGGGTTAAAACAGCTTAGAAAATTGGCAAAATAGTGCTTAAAATAACCTGTTGCGCAATGATGTGATGACTAATCGAAATTTTTCCAACGGATATATGTACTTTGATATCATGTTTATATATGCTGGTATTACATTCTTAATGGCTATTCTGCATGGTTAACGATTTCAGGATAATCGTGTATTAATCCATTCGGCTATTACTTCATCCCTAGTCCATGATTTTCAGTCTACTGTGAGGAATTATTAGAGTAGGCTATGGTCCATCCTACTGTTATAATCGAGATCGCTGAAAAAATCACCAAATTTGTCAATTTTTGAAATTTTGATACGTAATGATTACGTCATAACAAAGTGATGAGTCATCATTTTTGATGGTAGTTGTATCACATGTGAATAATATGAATATACACATTCTATTAAAATCTCAGCCTTCTATCACCCAAAATGGCTGAGTTATAGTCGAAAAACTGAAATTTCTAATTCAAAAAAAGGCGACAATGACGTCATA
Organism: Aphrocallistes beatrix; assembly: GCA_963281255.1. Lineage (NCBI taxonomy): Eukaryota > Metazoa > Porifera > Hexactinellida > Sceptrulophora > Aphrocallistidae > Aphrocallistes > Aphrocallistes beatrix. The sequence continues at coordinate 2,068,486 of OY725496.1, forward strand.
ATTCCATGATGAGTCGACATTTTGGTCTGAGCTCAGAACTTACTGGAGCCATAGCCAAAAGACTCCCACATGCCAAAAATCATCTTGCTGGGCCAGGCAGTTTCTTCAATCAATTCGTTACAGATATATATATATACACTAACCGGACAAAACTATTTGTACACTATATTATTCCCTATACAAATAGTCCTAAATTGGTTCTTTTCATGAAGAGAAAAGTATCTAAACTCTAAGAGCTGTTAAGAGTCTGATTTATGATTTGAAATCTTTACATTCGAATTAGTGATAGTTGAAGATTTCTAATAAATTGCTAAACCCAATGAGTAACATTATCAACCTGTGGCACAAAGTTGCAGTGATTGATAATTTGAAAACATTGGTAATTAATAATTGATTAGAAAATCCGTGCAATAACTAATTCGAATGCGAAGATTTCGAATTTGAAACCCGGTTAGTTAGCACTTACCGTTTCGGAGTTTTAATCTTCATGAATAGATCCATTTCAGTATTAAATGCACTTGAGATAATGAAGTGTGCAAATACTTTTGTCCGGGTAGTGTATATATATATAAATAAATATTAATCGAGTTTTAAATGTAAGGATTTCTATTGTGAAGTGAAGTCTTTATTTAGTGATTCAATTCGCATAGGAGCATTTATTCCATTAAATTAATAAACTCTAAAAAGCTTGCGTCGAAAAAATCGACGCTTTGTAAAATGAAATTTAAGGATGTAATACAATAATATGTTACAGTCCAGTGAAGAAATCCTGGACTGGTCTCTATCGAGGAAGTGATCCATTTCTATCTTCGTTTGTATTTAGTTGAACAAAGAGCTCGTAAGACAAGTAGCTAGTTAAGAGCTTGTAGGACATGCAACTGGTTAAGTGCTTGTAGGACATGCAGCTGGATATGGCATTCTTGCCTGAGTACAGGGTCCTTATTCATTAAACTTCTAAAACTTATACTAAAATAAATACTTAGTTCTCACTAAGTGCTGCAACTCCCTAATTAAATACTAGCTTTATAATTTACAAAAAACTAAATGTAATACAGGTATCCCTCGTGGTTCGCGGGGATTACGTTCTTGAGAATTGTCGCGAATGGCAAAATCGCGAACGGCAAGACGTTAGTTCAATGAATATCGTTGGGTTACGTTCCTAAATTATAAAAACGACGCTAGATACAGTTTGCTAAATACGTTATTGATTCAATAGTTGAGCTGTAATACTGATACAAACACTGGCACAAGTGAAATGGTAGTAATAAATGAAGTGATAAATGAAATATATAGATCCCCTAGTAGCAAACCTAAGTACCATACCTAATTATAATGTCTAGCCTTTCAATCACCAACAAACTTCCTTTTATGCATGATGTAATTATTAGGTAGAAAATTATAAGTATACGTAGAAACAATAAAGTCTAGTATTAGTATAGAACAATAGAAACAGTAAATGCTATTGCCAGGATAATATATAGTCGAGGGAACGAGTCGCGAATAGCAAAACAAGACTCAAAAAAATTTCCGCGAATAGTCGAAACCGCGAATGGCAAACCCGCGAACGGTGAGGGCTGCCTGTACTTAGTTTATTCAAGTATAATTACTTATACTTATGCTCAACCATAGCCTACTATACAAATGCCTAACAGAAACTTGTGGATTTTGGAACAAGGATGGGTTAGCCGATATGAAAAAAATCTGACTAAAATATCATCAATTGTTGGTTTTTGATGTGAAATAGTCACGAATATGTCAAACTAAGCATATAAGTTGTTATTTTTTCCAGGGATATGTTTAGAGATGAAAGTATTAAAGTGTTAATAACAACCCATATTGGTTAAATTCACTAATAAACATATGTCAACATTTCGGAAAAAAAGTTTTTACATTGGTATTTCGTTATTTTTTGTCTTCTCTTTGACTCTGCACTCCTTTATAACGCATCCAATACGTTTTCAATTTTGCTAGCTACCAATAATGCCCAATAAATGTTCTGCACCAGGTTGTAGGAGCAATTATGACCCAACCGACAGAATACCTATGTTCACAATGCCACAAAAGCCTGATGAACTGAGACGTGCTTGGATACAAGCCCTACGCAGAGATGATATAGACAAACTGAAGGTTATGTACGTGTGCTCGAAACACTTTAGAGAGGATGAAGTCGAAACCAGCCACAGAGTGCCCAATGGAGACGGAAGTTATCGAGAAATACCACGAAGTCGTCCTAAGCTGAAAGATGGAGCTGTGCCCACGATACTACCAGGATGTCCTCCTTACTATTCAGCTCACTCTGCCACGAAACGCAGCCGTCTCTTTCTAGAAGACAAGAATGACGAACTTCTCTATCAAGCAGTTTTTCTAAGTCTGGAGTCGAAGGAAAAGGAGAAGTTCATGATTCAAAGTTTTCACGATTTACAAGCTAAGTTACCCTTTATTTCAATTGCTAATACCTGGTCCACATGGTATCCCAACGAAAATTCATTAATTTTTATGTTCCTCGTATTGATAATCGTGAAATTCAAGTTAGCACGTACCTGTCAGTTGAATTTGACCTGTCCATAAAAGCATATCATAAGGGTGAACGTATTCCAATTTCTCATGAAACTCTATGTTATATTCGACAAATTGAATCGATTCTAAATGATATTTCCATTCCACTATCCGCATGTACCACTTCTGAGAACATTTCCAGTAATTCGGATGTCTCTCATATTGCATCCGCTGAAAGTCACATCCTACAGGTTATTGATAATATGTACGTCTCTGATGATGACTCGGTTCCTTGCCCTGAGGTTTCTAGACTCCAATTCGTTCTTTACAAACTTCAAAACAGTCTTGTCCCAAAAAACAGGCGGAGGTATAATGTATTGACGCAGATCTTATCTCTCAAAACACATCTCATTTCACCTGCAGCCTATCAGTATCTTCAAAGCATGTCTTGCATATCTCTTCCTCATTCCAATACATTGCAAAAGTTGTATTCATCCTTTGGACTTGAAAATTAGTTCTTCCCGTTCATCAAACAAGTGGCACAAAACTTATCTCTTGAGCAAAGGCATGTCATTATTCAAACAGATGAAATCCACGTGAAATCCGACATTTCTTATAAAGGAGGAAAATTGTTTGCTTCTCTATCTCGATCCAGATAATCCTACCAAGACTGTTTTCGCTATCATGGTATCTAGTCTGTATAAGAAATAGTCTTGTATTGTCCGTCTACTCCCGTGTGCTTCTGTAACAGCTGAAAAATTATTCAACACAATCAAATCTTGTATTCATGATATTGAAGGTTGTGGCTTATCCGTTGAAATCATCTCCACCGATAACTATCCTCTTAATGTGAAACTTTTCAAATTGTTTCCCCTAATGGGAAACTGGAGACGCGAGTACCACACCCTTGTGATATGCACAGAAGTATTTTCCTTACATTTGACTTTGTACATATTCTGAAAATTATTCGCAATAATTGTTTAAATCAACAAATCTTGAACGTCAAAATGTTAAGTTAATCCTGAAGATAGTTCATGAATCTACAATTGCTGCTTTAGCTATCCAGAATGAGCAACGTTGTCTTGCATTTAAATCCAACACCTCTGATTTCGTTGGGATCCTCCTATCTCTATGAAAAATTTTCAATGTAAATATGCCCTATAAAAATATTCGTTTGAGAGACCCGTTGTCTAAACCATTAGTATTCAATGATGAACGCTTTATCTTCATGAATAGAATAGTCTATTGGCTCGAGGCTTGGCAGTCACTCCCTGAGAAAGGTGGCAAATTAAGTGAGCAGACATTTACCAGCTTGAAACATGCATGTCTCGTGTTACCTCAAATAACAAATTTTCTAACTGAGAACTGTGGCTTTTCGTGTCTCTTAACTTCTTTCTTGCAGACAGACCCATTGGAACACCATTTTGGACTATATCGTATGATGTCAGGAGCTAATTATCATGTTTCATACCTTCAGATCTTAGAATCAGAGCGCTGTCTGAAAGTGTCGAATATCCTAAGCTTGTCTTCCAGTCAGAATGTCAGTAGCACATCTTTGCAAGAGTTCATTCAATCATTCTCATCTTTGGATAGTGTTGATTCTAGCAGTGAGGTCGACCTCGTTCCATTCTTGAGCGCTATATCAGATCTATCCTCTATCGAGTGTATGTCATATTAGATGTCGGTGATTGTCAATTATGGAGAGATCAATGCTCATCTTGTAGTGTAAGCGGTTTACATGTCCTTCAGAAGCTTTTAATCGTAGCTGGGAATTGTTTATTAGCAAATAAGGTAAAAAACTACAATTCATTGGTTATTCTCAAAAGTTCTGAGAAGCGGAAGTTGAAAAATTTCATTAATTACCTATTCCTATAGTATTATATGTTGATATTATTGTATTTGTATAACTAATAGTTTGAACTTTAATGCATTATTTATTGTCTTTTATATTAGGGTAGAAAGTACAAGATGTAATTTTCGGCTGGAGAAAGGAAATCATGTATTATGGAGAGAAGTTTGATGCTGTGCTTGATGGGTCCTGATGAATGTTACATCCCCTTTGCTGCTAGAGTTCGTTTAGATATACCTGAAATTGTTGTATTATGTGTGAAACTACACTTATAATATGTAATTTACATGTTTATTAAATTATTCTATCCTAGTTGTAGTATGTGTTTATTTAAGAAAGGGTCAGATAACTGAATTAACAGTGTGAGAATCATCGTTCCAAACTATTTACAATTCTTTAAACGGACATAAACAAAATTTTTCCATGAATTTCCAAAGGAATGTAACTTTTCGTTAATATCGGCTAACCCATCCCTGGTCCAAAATCCACAAGTTACTGTAAGGCATTATGTAAGTAGGCTATGGCTTAACTTTGTACTTAGTTTTCAACGAAAACTAAGTAGTTTATACTTAGTTTTAAGTACAACTAAGTAATAATACTTAGTTTTAATTTAGATTCATGATAAACTCATTAACACGTGTTTTTGGATCATGCAGTAAATAATTTCAGTATGCATTGGGTCAAGGTCGATCTATCAACATGGATATTGAAAATTGAATTCCATGATCTTACAAGTGGTTAGGAAATTCGCAAATCAGTAATAAATGATTATTTTTTAGTAAGTGTACAGAGATAGCAACTTAATTAAACATTTATTTAGTTTAGTCTTTATCCTGCTAGTAAAATGGATGTAAGGATGGGAAATACTGTAGCTGATATGCATGAAGTATTTGAGCTCCAGAAGATTGGAAAGAATGCAGTGGATTCGTTTGCATCCCTGAAGGCGTGTTTCCTATCATCGCAATCAGTCCATTCCAGTGGTGGTGCCAGGGGGGGGGGGGCAGGGGGGCATCAATTTCCGACAGGAATACATGCGTCATTCATTTGTCCATGCCTTTGCACTATTTACTAGGCTTCTATTATATCGATAAACAGGTTTCTCTAATTCAATAGTGTACACTAATATTTAACTGTAAGAAAATAACAGTAAGTGTAAGAAAATAACATAATATGTGCATATATATATATATGTACTATATACCTAATTTTAATCGATTAAGCCATTATACTTACGTACGTATCTTATTTAATTTGCATTATGAAAAAATGATTAGTTCCCATTGGCGGGTATTCTGTACCCAAAAAATGTTGGTGCCCCACTAGAAATGATTTGTGCCCCCAAGGTTCCCCCCCAGTGGCGGCGTCCTGGAGCCGCCTCTGGTCCATTCTGATTGCTTAATAATGTATCCAAAGTATTTGTAATTAGTAGACTCATTTTACAACAAATGCTCTCGGTGAATGAATGTATCGGAGAATCTCTACTTTTTTCGCTTCATTCTCCAAAATGTTTTTGGCACAATCGGTACCTGGATCGCTTAGCTTTCTCTTCTTTGGCGGTTGAATGTCAAGTTCCACCAATACTGAAAAGCAGTTTGTGAAGAACAGGTTGAAACAGAATTGCAAATGGACTGGGGAGCATGTCAATCTCACTACGAGGGCTATTAAATGACATCATGGAAAGGGTCATGCCACCAAGTACTGAAGTTACTTCTAACACGAATCTCCACGCATATGCAATAATAAATCGGAATATTTACTTTAACAATAGGATATACGCATTTATTCCGGGGAAAGTAGGATTCCCGTTAAATTCTATATTTTTGGGTCTTAATTTTTGCGTCATTTCTGGTATGAGCCGTTTTGGGAGGGGAAGCAGTTTAAAATTTAGGATCAACAATAAATAGATTTTACTAATACAGGTGAATTTCTGTTCAAAATAGCATTGACTATTATTTTATATCAATGAACGAATCTTCTAATCCATAAGATGCTACATAAATTACAATTATATAAATAACATTAAAAACTTTCATTACCTCTGTCCACTTGGTGTATATTCTATTGAAAACATAGCAACAGGAATGCAATGCGGCAAGCTACTATTTTAAAGAACATGTTGGACCTTGTCAAAATAACCATCTACCGGTGCTATGTAATTCTTCTTTTTGGAAATTCACTGTTCTAATTATAGATCTTAGTATATTATCTCGCTCTATTGCCTTGCTAAATCTGAAGCAATTCCCTTCAATAACGAACCATTGGCATTACACTTGGCAGGACACCAAAATTTGTGTTTTCGGTTAATGCCGACATCTATTGAAGATCCCCGTTTGCACCTCCAACTCAACCAACCAATCCTGAGCCACTCTTTATCGGATGTAGGGAGGTATCTCTTAGCGTGCAAAGATCCGATAGAATTCTTCAACGGACTCCTTCCTCAATCTGTTTTCTTAAATAATCTTGAACAAACAGAACTGTTCCGTGAGCATCGTGGATACTATAGCTGGAAGGAAAAAGATTACGAGGAGATCCGATGCTTCATTGGTTCGCTTCTTTGGAAAAATTTTGTAGCGATGACTAAACGTCGTACTTATTACAGTGATTCTGACATCTAGTATCTACTTGAATTCCGATCTCATATGACACTGCATTGTTTTTGGTAACTGTTTGCCATACAACTGTCGGATGATTATCTAGACAAAGACTATATAATGATTGTGAGCGTTTATTCACTCGCCTAGATCTAGCTGCTTATCTTGCGTCCAGGAGAACAGGACTGGTGGTCTTCAATATCTCAAACACTTGAAATACTTAGTCATCAGAATACATCCGCTAATCAGAGGATAAAAATGAAACAATTGTGAAGTCAGCACACGTATCAATCGAAGGATCAGTACAGCATACAACTAACAGCAGTTTGTATTCTCATCTGCAAAATAGCTTGGATAGACGACACTAAATTCAGCTCTCATCAAAACGAGGTTCTGTTCTTTCATATTCTGGAGAATGCAATTGGAATCCCTGGAAAATTTTCAAGATGATCAAACATCAAAATAAAATGTGGAATGCTACTATTAGTCGTCATTGCACACTAAACTGGTGTACGGAATCTATCATTCTCTCTTTCAACAGTCAGTATACATCGAGAATGGATACTTCTTATTTCAACCCAGCCCCAAACGTACAAATTCCAATTGACAAACGGCTGCAGGATATCAACATGCATCAAATATTTCCAAAATCTAGAATAGCGTGAGATTTGTCCAGAATTGAGCGAAGTATTACAGATTTTTTAAATTTCCTTTCCTATTATACCTTCTGCCGAATCGATGGAAGAAGGCCTAATTCGAAGTAGGAATAAGACCTAAAACCTGCAAATAAGAATAAGACCAAAAATGCTACTTTCACGCTCAGTTGGAAACTAGTTCAAACCTAAATGCCCACCCGCAAACTAAGTTCTTATACATATCACTCTTTAAAATGCTCAAATTCGTTCTCCCTCCAATTTTAAGTAGTCGGACAAATATAATGCTTTTGAATACTAATAGTATTAAAAAAAACAATTCAATTGAGTTTCGCTAAATTAGGTTTCGACCAATGAAGTTTTACCCATTTAGGTTTCGCTCAACTCGGAAAATCCCTAGCGGGATGCAAATCAGTTAGTTGTTGGCTTTAAAACTACTGTTAGAGGATGTTCTGCCATTGACGATCCTAAACGCACAAGCTAATTTGCCTGTAAACTACTATATTGCAAAGATTGCGGTGGTGAACACTGAGCTTCTAGAAGCAAATAAACAATTACTCCCTAGATTAGCAGAAGTGGACATTATACCACTTTCCTACTACTAAATGCAAGTAATAATTATGTCTATTCATAAGATTATTTTTTTTACCTACCTTTATTTACCAATTGCAATTCCTATTGGAATTATATACAGAATTTGAGTCAATTTATACAACCAATCTCTTTTATCATAAGCATTTGAAATTTCACTAATTTGTTTCTAAAATCAAAAGAACATACAAGAATGAAGTTATTGAAGAAAATTTAAGAAATGATTAACTATGGATTTTCTGATAGATTCTGGGGATTGCTCTCGGCATTTGCTTTCAAAAATCCACCTAATTTTTAAAAGAAGTTGGTAAGTATCTATTTCAGAATAAGTGGTGCTTAGACATGCTTGAATATTGTTAACATGAGATACATTAACTTATGAGTCGGTCTCAAATTTCAAACAATATTGACATCTTATAATTGAAAGCTCAAAAATGCAATGATAAAATTGTCAAAATCACAAAATGATAACGATGATCAGTCATATTTGATTATTTTTTGATTCCATCATTATATTAAGCAATTATTCAAATTACTAACTCATATAGGCGATTATCTTATATATTAAAATGCGAGGATTTTTGTTTTTTGTCTGTCCGAATTGATTGAATAATTGGAAAGTCGTAGAGATATGAAAATTGGCATGTAGGTGTCAAATGATATGACTACGATTAAGTTCTAAGATCTAAGCGAAATTTTCACACCTCTGCAAAAAAAATGGAAAACAATTTTTCACACCTTTTCTATAAATAAATGACTACACTATCACAATGGAAATCATTGTACGACACTCCAATAGATCGTCATTATTAATAATACTCCAAAGCTACAACTTATGTTTAATATCTTAAATGTATTATAGTGTATAGCAATAAAAAAAATTATGTGCATAGTATTTTCACACCTATATATATACACATATTTTCACACCATTTGATGAATTTTGAAAATAATGCTAAAGACTAGCTTTCAACGGTTGATATGGGGTTTTCAGGGGTGTAAATTTCGAATATCATATTTTCGAGTAGATTTGAAAATTAATTTGTTTACTTTTGTTTACAATAGATACATAAAGTAAACAAATCTCAAAAATATGCTAGAAACTAGCTTTCAACGGTTGATATGGGGTTTTCAGGGGTGTAAATTTCGAATATCATATTTTCGAGTAGATTTGAAAATTAATTTGTTTACTTTTGTTTACAATAGATACATAAAGTAAACAAATCTCAAAAATATGCTAGAAACTAGCTTTCAACGGTTGATATGGGGTTTTCAGGGGTGTAGATTTCGAATATCATATTTTCAGATCTATATGATAAATTTTTGTTTACTTTTGTTTACATTAGATACATAAAGTAAACAAATCTCAAAAATATGCGAGAGACTAGCTTCCAACGGATGACATGGGGTTTTCAGGGGTGTAGATTTCGAATATTACATTTTCGAGTAAATCTGATGATGCAAGCCGCGCAGCGCAAGCAAGCAAAGCGTGCTTGTATAAATTATATATTGTCATCATGACGTGTTAATTTAGCAATTAGTCATAATTTTTATATCTGATGGTATTCACTGTGTGGTCGATGTTATTACACTCTTACGATTGAAATTTAAATTATAGCTGGCTCGAAAGCCAAGGATTGTGCTCGAAAACCAAAATATCGAATTATACAAATTTGTTATCATTAAACAATGATGACTCGCCATTTTATCTTCTAATGATCCATAGATCTTGACTACGTGTATACCTTCGTCTCAGGTGTATTCTCTACATAGTTCATAAAAGGCGATTTTCCGTATTTATAACGTGTCTATGATGACGTAATAGTTTGTGCATGAGTCTTTTTATTTTTGGACATAAATGAGTGATGTTATTCAATTTAAATTTTGAATTCATACAACGGCAAGCTCTATTGTTCGAAAAATATTTCGAATCATATAAAATTAATTAACAAAAACGTCATTATTCTGAAATGGTGACAGAGAATAAAATAAAAATTTTGACCATCATTTTGGTAATTACAATATACTACCGATTTATGGAACATCGATTCAACGAACAATTTAAATAATTGTTTCGCTAACGAACTTTCTAAATTAGGTTTTGATTAATTCAAATTTAATACTAACATTGTTAAAAATTATGGTTGCATAAAATAAATTAACAGCAAGTACGTACGTAGATGAATTTCTGGCAAATTACAAACGTACATACAAGTACATGAAGTAAATTATCGTCACACCGAGCCCAAAGGGCTCCTGCCCTGCTAATATAAATATTTTAAGAATAATGTTCCAGGGTATAATTAATAGTGTGTTTCAACGATTACATAGAAAAATAAATTGCTCTCATTTTAATTCTGACAAACACACTTCGCTTGCTTGCGCTGCGCGGCTGGCGGACACAAATTGTTCGAGAGGCGCCCTGCGGGCGCCTGGGGTCACATTGATTAATTAATTATAAAGGAGAAAACATCTCTAAATACGTCTGTCCCACTGTTATAATCGATATCGCACAAAAATCACAAAATTTGTCAATTTTTGTGTTTTTGATGCGTAATGATGACGTCATAACAGAGTGATGTGTCATCATTTTTGAAGATAGTTGCATCATATGTGATGTATAGTATTATACACATTCTATTAAAATCTCAGCCTTCTATCACTTAAAATGGCTGAGTTATTACTTAGGTCATTTCAAAAGTACTGATCACCCCCCACCAATTTGATATTAAGCAACGACTGATGTGTTATTTAATTACATATTCTCGAAATAGTCTCCCTTGACGCGAATACACTCCTTTATACGGTCTACCCAGCAGTGAAATGTATTTTTATACTCCGTCTGTGGGATCGATTTCAGGTACTTATGAACGGCGATTTCGATCTCCATTCGGCTAGTGAACTCCTTATCAGAGAGATGACATTTCAGCTTTAAAACAACCAGAAGTCACAAGGACTTAGGTCAGGGGAATAGGGAGGGTGATTCAGTGTTTTCATCCCTATATCCTTGATGTATGCGGTGACTTGTTTAGTTTTATGGCAACTGGCATTATCATGCAGAAGTTTTATTCCACGAGGACCAGTTCTCGGCCGACGCTCTATGTAGTGTTTACTGACTTCTGCGAGCACATGAGTGCAATAAAAGTATCCAGTAACATTCTGGCCCTTCGGAACGCAAACCTGAGCAACTGAACCGTAGGCGTCAAACGCAATAAAGTATATTACCTTCTTGGCACGGAAATCTGGACGCGGTCTTTTAGGTCGGGGTTCGCCGGGATGCAGCCAACACTTAGATTTTTCCTTGGATTTAGGTTGTGAATAGTAAATCCAAGTTTAATCTATGGTTACTATCTAATAGAGTCGCCTTGCATCAAACTTTTCGTAATGTATAAGATTTTCACAACATTCTACCCTCTGTTTCATCCGGGCCTCTGACAGCAAATACGGCACCCAACGAGCGCAAACCTTCCTTACTCAGAGATCTTCATTCAGAATGCGGTAAATACTTCCCGTTGAGATATCCGTATACTAAGAAATCTCTTCAATAGAGCAGCAAGGGTCATTTCGAAGAAATTCACCAACCAACTCAATTGAGGGTTCACCGGTTGCAGATTTAGGCCTACCAGTCCGAGGCTCATCTTCAATGCTGCCTCTTCACTCTCTAAATAGTCGAGCCCATCTTCTAACCGTGGAATAATCTAGTGTTTGAACTCCACAAACTTCCACGATATCATTGTGGGTATACCTGTTCGAATCTTTTAGCAGTGATCGAAACTTGATATACGCCCTTTGCTCTTGCTCAATAATAGACGATTTTGAAGCCATAAATGTATAAGTAGCCAAAACTGACGAGATTGAAATGATGATTATAAGAAAAATACTTATGCTATCTTAAAAATTCTTTTAGATATTAGGAGAGAATGGGTAATGCTATCTGGATTATATTAATTGGTACATTCGATAACCACTAGCTGTCAAAAATCAATAGTGATCAGTACTTTTGAAATGACCTAAGTAGTCGAAAAACTAAAATTTCTAATTATAAAAAGGTGACAATGACGTCATAATTCCATGATGGGTCCACATTTTCGTCTGAGCTCAGAACTTAGTTGAGCCATAGCCAAAAGACTCTCACATGCCAAAAACCAGCTTTCTGTGCCTGGCAGTTTCTTCAATCAATTCGTTACAGATAGATATACTTGCAAGCAAGTCGTGTTATCGTTGAGAAGCTCTCAATATCATTCTTTGATTCATCTGGGTTTTGCGTTTTATTTTCATATACATTGTCTTTACACTGCACTTGAATGTTTTCCTCCACTCGCGCTGAACTCTTGAATATGATTGATTTTTATGGCCATTTTGATCTTCTTTTGTTTTTCATCTAATGTGTCCATTTTGCTGTCACAGTAATGTTAGAAGGTGCTAAAAAACACTTTAAAGCAGTGGTTCCCAACAGGGGCTCTACCGACCCCAGGGGGCGTTTGCTTGCCTCAAGGGGGCGCTGTGGAGGAAGGGGACGCTGTGGGGGGTGCTGAGAAGAAAGGGGGGCGGTAGGGGGGAGCGCTAAATGAGAATTTATTGTAACAACTGTAAACATTGTGAAATCATTGTATCAAAGTTGTGTTAATCAATTTTGCCCACAGCAACACCTACAAGATAACTTATTAATAACCAATTAAATATATCAATGGTACGTATGTCTCTATTTTGAATCAATAGTTACAGATGGTTTCTTAGTAAAGAATTATATAAATAATATCATGTCTTCCAAATAATAATTATCCTGAATAGTAGACACGTTTATATTATCTTGGACATCCTATATTGCTGCTTATAACCAATAATGGCTGAAAAGAACAAGAGAAAATGCCGCCAATACTCCATAGATTACTTGATATTTGGGTTCATCCCTTCACCTACTAATCAACAGCTAGCTACCCTTTTGTTTACTCTGCAATCAAGTGTTTTCTAATGAAGCTATGAAACCTTCACGAATGTGTGAACACTTGACAAAGAAACACCCTGATAAGAAAGACAAGGATCTCAATTATTTCCAGGCAGTTCAAAAGCAGTTTGGAAAACGTAATTCCATAGATGGAATGTTTAACAAAGTTCATAATAAAAATGCCGATGGCCTTATTGCATCTTACAATATTTCTGACTTCTAGTTGTTTAACTGATGGATTCGCGAATCGCTTCAAACATAGACATGGTATTCGTAAGCTGAAATGTACCGGAGAGAAGGATAGTTGTAATGAAAGTGGTGCGCTGATGTTAGTTTCAATATATACATTTTAGCTGGAATAAGATACAACGTTACGCTAAAGAATACCTTGTTGAACGATTAGATATCCTTAGCATAGGTAAACTGAAGAAGACCTGAGGAGCCTTATTCACTAAGAAAACTTAAGATTTGCTCAACTTTATATAACTTTATATAGTGGAAATTTTGAAGAGTTGCATTACGATTTGGGTAAATAGATGTTCAATGATACCAATAGAAATATAAACTACCTAAATACTGGAAGTATTCCAAGTCACTATCGAAAAATTCGTGATGTCATACTTAAGTATTATGACGTCATACTTAACTTAAAATATTACGTAACTTTCTGAAAAGTTTAACAAATGAGTCAAAATTTGCAAGCATTTCAATTGTACCACTTAAAATTAATAGAGTATGCAATCTATTTGAATTCTTTTAAAAATCTCTTCTAATTTTGAAGATTCAAAAGTTAAGCAAATCTTAAGTTTTCTTAGTGAATAAGGAAGGCCCCTGGAACTAGATTGGTTAGATACTGGCTTTGACAACCCTATTCCAGGAACCTTATTCATTAAACATCTTAAACTTAAACCTATACTTAAAATAAGTAAAGACTTAGTTTTAACAGAGAAAATAAGCATAAACTAAGTATTTCCATTGCTTAGTTTTAAAAATCTAATTTGGTCGGTATTCACGAAACAAATCTATAAGTACAAATTACTTAGTTTTTACTTAGTTTAAGTACAATACGTGTACAGGAATCCCTCGCCGTTCGCGGGGGTTACGTTCTTGAGAATTGTCGCGAATGGCAAAATCGCGAACGGCAAGACGTTAGTTCAATGAGAATAGTGTGGTTACGTTCCTTGATTATAAAAACGACGGTAGACACAGTTTGCTAAATACGTTATTGATTCAATAGTTGAGCTGTAATACTGATACAAACATTGGCACAAGTGAAATGTTAATAAATGAAGTGATAAATGAAAGATATAGATCCCTAGTGGTAGGGTTTTTAATCCCGGGATCCCGGCTTGTTTTAGCCTGGGAATAATTTTTCAATCCCGGGATACTGATCCTCAGGATATCTATGCAACAAGTTAAGAACAAGGCTGAATGATAGCACTTTAGACACACTTGTATTTATTAGGAACAACCTGAAAAAAGAAATGAAATAGAGATGTTAATTCTATATTCATTATTCATTATTCATATTATTTCCAGAATTCATAAATAGTCACGTTATATTAAACTATATACAAATACTAGCATACCAATTCTTGAAAATTACTAATCCCGGGATTCAGAATTTGTCAATCCCGAAATCCCGGGATTGGAATTTTAGACCGGGATTAAAAACCCTACCTAGTAGCAAACCTAAGTACCATACCTAAATAGTAAAGTCTAGCCTTTAGTATTAAACCTAAATTGTAGATACGTATAAGGTTATGAATTTATGGTAGCCCATGAAACTACTAAAGAGAGCAACGAAAACCGCGAATAGTCGAGGGAACGAGTCGCGAATAGCAAAACAAGATACAAAAAACTTTCCGCGAATGGCAAACTCGCGAACGGCGAGGGCTGTCTGTACTTAGTTTTGGGTAAAAACTAAGTACAAAACTAAGTATTTTCAATACTTAGTTCAAATTTTAAGTTGGTATTCACGAAGCCAATTTAAGTAAATACTTAGTTTTCCAAAGTTTAAGTAAATACTTAGTTATATACTTAGTTTTCCTTAGTTTTTTATGTAAATTTAAGTATTTGTTTAAGTTGAAGTCTGAGTAGACTTCAATCAATCTAAATAATGTTGCTTAATGTTTATTCTTATTTTGGATTTGGTATTTCTGCTTGAACGTAATACTTATCAAAACTACGTATTAAAACATTTAGTTTCACTTTCATTATTATTCCGAACACTCACTCTAATTACGCATTCAGTAGAGTAACACGTCATACTGATAGGTTTACGTAAATTCAAAGATGATTTGATTAACAAGGATATTTTTAAATGATGATTTTATAACTACTATTACTATTACAATTACTAAATATATAAACAGAAATAGTATAAGCTCTTGACACCACCGCAAGCTCATTTAATACTATGTTGGATTTAATATCAAAAGACTGTCACTACTAAGTGTAACTACTTAGTTTTTGTTGAAAACTAAGTAAAAGGTAAGTATAAGTAATTATAATAAAATAAAGCTAAGTATTAAACTTAGTTTTGTAAACTAAGTATTTAATTAAGTATTTGAAAGAGTTGTAATACTTAGCGAAAACTAAGTATTTATTTAGTTTAAGTATGAGTAAAGGATTAAGTTAAAGAAGTTTAGTGAATAAGGCCCCTGGCATTGCTTCAGGTTATGAATAACGAGGAGATCGTTTAATTATAGAAGAGAGTGTGTGTGGAAGAACAAATTAGAGATGCAATGCGGGAACCAATGATCCTTCCCATTCAAAGGCTGTTTACTCCTTCGCGAAAATTGTATTATGTAGATGGTTGGAAGTGAGAGTTCAATCAGATCCAACGAACTAATACATGTAGCAGTACCTTGAGCATTGAATCACATTTTATTTGTTTTTCATCAGCACAGTACGTATGTAGTATATAAAACATGCAGTCAGTGTAGCTTATATTTATTATGCCACGAATAAAGAACTAAAACTATCCATTTAAAAAACAGAAAATACCGATTTAACGCACTATTATATCGTGTCGACAAAAAAAAGACAATAAAAACAGTACAGTTGTATTTACAATTTTAAATATAATTTACAAATATAATTAATGAAGTAATTGGTCGTTGGTCGCTTAAAAAGCCCAACATGGATTGCATGTAATTGAAGAAAATCACAATGAACTAAGATGATATTCTATACTCAAATGAGCTCTTATCGATTTCTCCATTAATTGGATAAATTTGGCAAACCTGTTGAACCTGATTAGAAAGGTTCGTAAATGAATAGGTTAATTTATGAAGAATAATTTTGGAAATATGTATTAAAATAAACCCATGAAAAAAATTTAAGTATATACAAAAGAATGGGTATTCTATGGCTATTAAATGAAAAGATATACAGTAGAGTTCGCTTATTAGCAATTGCCTTATTAGCAAGATTCGCTTATTAGCAAGTTTTTTCGTGCAAAACCCGACTTGCTAATAAGCGAACTCTACTGTATATGATAATATATAGGATTCTCAAACATCCCTTCGTAAAATGAAGACATTTCTCAAATTATCATTGACATTATAGAAAACAAATTCGAAAGAGAACATGGATTAAAATCAGAAATGGCAAATCTAATGATCACGAAAGATATTTCCAAGTAAGGATATTATGCTAGACAAGCATTACAATTATTGTTCATTATCCATATTGCAAATTATGAATACTTTTCATAACTATTTTGGAAGTATGCCCAAATTTGTATTTCTAAATTGCAAATATACTTTTATATCGATATATATAAATCCATTAATAATCGTTGCTCTAGATAGCATGCTATTCATGACAACATGCAATCAGAATTTATGCTGATGGTATTGGACTTATTGAAGTGTCACAATCCACAACAATTTTAGAATTTGTTTTAATGACGATCTCATATTTTAAACAAGCCTTGATATTCACAAATCAAAAATTAGAAGTTAAATTAACATATAAAATGACAATACAGGATAGAAAACCTACAAGTAATTCAGATAGAACATCCAAACCAAACTCACTGATTGAGTTATTTGTAAGAAAAAGACTGTGAAGTTTGCAGTGTTGAATCTCCAAATTAATCGATTTTATAATGTATGTAAGTCCGCGATCCTAATAGAAAGAGTTTATAGAGAGTATAATATATTGATGAAGTTAGCTTAAAAGCAAATTCAATTTAAAATTATAATCTGATACAGGGCTGGGGTTGGTTAACTGATATTCGGACTCGGTTATTTTGGTTTTCTCCAAGACAGTTAACCGGTAAACCGATGTCAATATTAATTGATAGAAATATGGATTTTTCGAATACTATTTAACCTGATATTAAAAAATTTACAATTTTCAGTGATCTCGAAATAAACTATTTGGTTAAGAAAATAGAAATAAAATTGTAAAATCAAATTTTAGAAGTGATATTCATGGATCTCCATCTAAAAACAAAGAAATTAGTCCAAATATTTAGAAAATAAAGAAGATTGGTTAACCGATCCAAGATTATCTTAACCGTTAGCCGTGATTAACAGCGGTTAGCCGGTTAATCGGTTAACTGAATCCAGCCTCATCTGACGACATTCAAGGATGCAATTTGAGGAGATTTCAAAATTAAGAGGGGATCTGAAATGATATCACAGCTATGGATTTGTACGCTTTATAAACATAACAAACGAAATTGAGAGCACATATTGTCATTTAACAAACGAAATGATTTGATATACGATATGATAAGAAGCTTTAACCCTACTTTGCCGAGGAATGTTGAATTGAAATTGAAAGTTAATTCATTTTCAATTGAAATTGAAAATGAAAGTGGGGTCATTTCTATTTATACCTTTGACCCCACGTCAAATTAGGGTGTTAAAATGCAAAATTATAAAATAATCTATAAATACCATTGAAAAAGTTTACCGGGATCTGGGGAATATATACAATCACAAAATGGGTTATGGATTTAAAATGGATATTTGAGCAATATTTAGTAGTTTTAGCCATTGTTTTCAATACTGATTAACGCAACTGAATTCATCTTTTTCTGGTACAGGTAATCACCGTTCGGTGAAATTCCCATGTATTTGGCTATGCATATGTCCCTGAATAGGAGGAGTTGGGCTAAAATCTAAATTAAAGGACGAAATATACTCTTAGTCAAAGGGAGAATATTCATTATGTAACTCAACTCACATATATATGAGTATTATGCTGTTTCAATAAATTAAATACAAGTACCAAATTGAAACTATTTCAGAATTATTTATCTAAATGCAAATATTCATTACTGATATACATTTATTGCATTAATAGAAGAATGTTGTTCAAGTAATAAAAATAAATTCGGAAATTAAATTCATTTTAAATTGCAACTACCTGTATAGCATTATCACGAATATCAATAACCTCCAAATGCATATTATTTTTTAAAATTTCTCCAACATTTAGCGCGTCTTCAGGATTCAGATTATTTCTGCCAAGATAGAGTTCTCTTAGATGTGTGTTAAATCTCATTGCAGCAACTAACGAAAAAATAAAAAGATTGATAAAAGTGGTAAAAAAATATGATAAAAGATAGCAAAGTAAAATGACATGCGCGCTTCGCTTGCATGCAATGCTTGACTGGCGGACACTTTGGATCCGCCAGTTTGGGCGCCTAGGCTCACATAGAATAATTATGAGGATAAAACACCTCTAAATACGCCTGTCTTACTGTTATAATCGATATCACTTGAAAGCATTTCAATTTGTCGATTTTGATGCACAATGCTGAGGTCATACCAGAGTGATGTGATTGGTATTGCGAATAATAATTGTAGCATATCTGAGATGCATTAGTATACACATTCTGTTAAAATTTCAGCCTAAAATGGCTGAGATAAACTCAAAAAACTAAATTTTCAACTATAAAAAGGTGCAAATGACTTCATGGTTCCATGACGAGTTGATGTTTTCTTAAGAGGTCAGAATTTAGGTGGAGTCATTTCCAAAAGAGCACCACATGCTAAAATTCTCTTGAGGCCAATCGAGGAACAACTATCTCAGGGGAAAGCAGAATATGTCCTATGAAAATAATGGTAAAGTGCTTACAAACAATGTAGAAATATGTACAAACCAATTCCTGAATATATCCATCACCATAGCATTCTAGTACACTAAGGCAATTGCGCAGACCTTTTTTTTTGACCATGGATTGGTTAAACGAGCTAAGTGAATTTTTCACTAATCATCAATTTATCATTTATTCGCTTTCTATTTGTGATCCACACTTATAAAAGTCATATCATTGGGTTCAAAAGGTTAAGTACTTAATAAATGAGTGTTTATAATCATAATTCAATTTTAATTAGCAAAAAAACAAATACATTCGAAATAGATTCATAGCACAGCACGGCAAGACTAACAATTAGACACTAAGTACGAATAATCATTATTGAAATGGTGAATTAAATGAATTAAAATTAGTAAATAACATGAATTAAAATTAATAACTGAGGAATCTTATGAAGGGAAGATAATATTCTAAGATTAAAAATGATCAAAACGTTGTTATTTCGACATCACTTCTCTTTCTTCATCCTTTATCCGGTCTTGTCATATCCTAAGAAAGAGAAGAATTTTTAGACTTTGGAAGTTTAGAGTTGTCTGTTTTTGACATTAGAGCATTATAATTCCTAAATTTTTAGCGAGGATACGGTTACACATGGTTTTACAATTTTTATGATTACAAGCGGCTTCGCTTGCTTCCGCTGCGCGGCTGGCGGACACTTTGCGTCCACCGGAGGTACCCTTTGGGCGCCTGGGGTCACATTGATTAATTATATGGGAAATAATATCTCTAAATACGTCTGTCCTACTGTTAAAATCGATATCGCACGAAAAGTCACCAAATTAATCAATTTTCAAAAATTTTTATGAGTAATGATGACGTCATAACAAAGTGATGAGTCATTATTTTTTATGATAGCTGCATCATATGTGAGATATCTTAGTATACAGATTCTATTAAAATTTCTGCCTTTTATCTCCTATATAATGGCTGAGTTATGCTCGAATAACTGTATTGCTTAACTTTTAAAAATGTGACAATGACGTCATAATTCCATGATGAGCCGACATTTTCGTCTGAGCTCAGAACTTATAAGAGTCATAGCCAATAGACTCCCACATGCCAAAATTCAGGTTTCTGGGTCGGACAGTTTCTTTAATTGATACAATTAATACAAGCAATTTAGTACGAGTTGAACCGGGATAAAACTGTTTTCGAAGAACTTCAGAGTTAGCAATTTGATGAAAGTTTTATGGATAATACAAGTAGTAACGCAGTCGATAACAGCAATATATGGATACATAAGTGACCCCTGTCTAATAAATCTACGATAATTTAGTGAGATCCTGCATCACTTGATAGCTACATCGTTTATTAGTTGTTAAATAGGGTAGATTTTTTGTATAAGAGAAAACTGCACATCTAGCCACGATATTCAGGTACTCAATTTGTGAATTATCAAATACAGGTCAGCAATACATTTTATTTCATTCGTAACAAACTCAAAATCAAAATATATTAATTACATTTCTTTATTAAAATCCGTGCAAACTATTCAAATATTCTTTAAGAGCTATGACTACTGTTAATATTAAAGTTGTTTCAGCTCTAAAAAGACCTTCAGTGGAGATGAGGGAAGGCGTTATATCATCCTTACTATTAAAACTCGATTAATGTGTGTGTGTGTATATATATCTATATCTGTAACGAATTGATTGAAGAAATTGCCGGGCGCAGAAAGCTGATTTTTGGCATGTGGGAGTATTTTGGCTATGGCTCCAGTAAGTTCTGAGTTCGGAGCAAAATGTCGACTCATCATGGAATTATGACGTCATTGTCACATTTTTAAAAGTTAAGCAACACAGTTATTCGGGCATAACTCAGCCATTATAGGAGATACTAGCAGGCTGAAATTTTAATAGAATCTGTATACTAACACGCCTCACATATGATGCAACTATCATCAAAAAAATGATGACTCATTACTTTGTTATGACGTCATCATTACTCATCAAAATTTTAAAAATTGACAAATTTGGTGATTTTTCGGGTGATATATTTTGAAATGTTGGTATATCGACTGTATAACTCAATCTCTAGCAATAAATCCTTGTACTTGAAATATAATGAGATACTGATCCTAAAATGACAATACAGTGCCGGTCAAAAAGAATTGCTCAAAATCAATGTATACAGTATAGTAATGTTGAATAGTCTCAACTCACTAGATTGTTTGTTTCTTGCGAAACCATATACTTCTTTGGTTATTTTGATAAGTAATACCCAAATACAGATATTCCATTCATTATCTTTGTACAACTTCGCCATTTCACTTCTCTATCTTTATTTACAATTTTACAGTATTTCTCCAATTTTCGATGCCTTCGAAACCCCGAATTTCCATTGAAAATCGAGCAAACCTAATATTGTTATCAAAAAGCGGCCATACTCAGAGGGAGGTAGCTACAATGGTTGGGTGCAGCCAAAAGAGTGTAGCTGAGATCCTAAAGAAACATAGACTTACAGGTTCGGTAAGAGACATCACTATTCCGGGTAGGCCTCGAGTCACAACCAAAAGGCAAGACAGTTTGTTAGTCAGAAAATGCAAAATGGATCGATTTAAGACTGCTACTCAGATCAGAGCCGAAGTATTATCAGAATATTCGCTAAAACTTTCCACTTCAACAGTCCAGAGAAGGTTAAGAGGGGCTGGACTGTTCGGACGGAAACCACGAAGGAAGCCCCGCCTAACTCCCAAGCATAAGAGAGACCGTCTTGCCTTCGCAAGGGCACACAAGGACTGGAGTACTGAAGAATGGGCAAGAATTATGTTCAGTGACGAATCTCGATTCCTTCTCTATACCAATGACGGGAGAGTGTACGTAAGGAGAATGAAAGGGGAGGAGTTTTCGGAGAGGTGTATTCAGAAAACCTGCAAATTTGGTGGGGGTGGCATCATGGTTTGGGGATGTTTTTGCTGGAGTGGCGTGGGACTCTTGTGTAAAGTATCTGGGAACCTCAAGACAGATTCCTACATTGATATTTTGGAAAATGCTCTAATTCCAAGCGTTGATTTGCATTCTCTTCACTCTGGATGGACATTTCAGCAGGACAACGCCCCATGCCACAGGTCAAAGGGTACTAAGCAGTGGTTTGATGAGCAAAAAATAGAGGTAATGGATTGGCCGGCACAGTCACCTGATCTAAACCCGATTGAGAACCTTTGGGATCGAATTTACCTAAGAATTCAAGAGAAAAGCCCATCCAACCACTCGGAGTTGTGGAATGCTATATTGAGTACTTGGGACAGTATCGACATTAACCAGCTCCATACTCTGATAGATAGCATGCCGCAAAAGATGTAAGGCTGTAATTCAAGCAAGGGGATGTTCTACTAAATACTAATGACAATTTATTCGATTATGATAAAGAATTACTGTCAAAACTAATCAGGGACTTAAAAATTTTGAGTAAATTCATTTTGAGCAATTCTTTTTGACCGGCACTGTATATGCAGTAGCTAAATATTGATGCGGGCGAGGAGATGAAACACAGTCCCAATTAACAGTCCTATATATTATTGGAATTGTTGTTTAACTGAAAAAAATGCGAGATGATTGGATAATTGACTTCGACGTTCACTCTCCAAAATTTGACAATAAGAAATATTATATGTAGTTTGAAATAGAGATTTGACAATATAAGCCGAAATGATGTTTTATTCAGTTTTAATGAATCATTTTGTAGTCGAGCCTGTTAGTAAATATAGGTTTCTGAAATAATTATCAAAAATAAAAAATAGTTATTGGACACATAAGCTATCCAGGCGTTTCGTAGGTCGAGGGTCGAGGTCGCTAAGCTAAGAAAAAAGATCTGAAAATGAACTAACTAAGAACTAATCTACCTTTTCTTCGTTGTCAGTTATGCTCTTAGAGTAGGCAGATTCTATCAGCAATTGTTCAGTGGGATCCAAAGATAGTCTCTTAGGCTTGGAATTCCATTCAGAAAGATAGGAAGGGTAGTCGGGGAATATACTGGGTACTGAAGTTTTCTTTAGAGCTATTCTATCCTGGAAACTATAACAGTACATTGTAGGTAATGGTTCTCTCGATGCCATCTGGTGTGAAATAATGCATACATATCTAAACGGTGTGTAGGAGTATAAATGTGACAATCAGTTAATCGTACCACACATAAATTATAGAAACTTACTCACATTTGCGTGTTGCTTCCTGTCTTTCCGTGGGCGTGGAATTACCCTAAACGATTCTTTGGGAAATGAAATGCAGAGGGATATTCTGCTTCACTTTTATAGTTGGACTTGCAGCCTGGAACAACACAGGACATTGTCGTTCCGGAAGAGTAAAAAAGATTGATGCTTATGTGGAGTGTTTCTGATCAACTTTGAGTTGTGTATAGGAAAAGACAGTGATTTGTAAAACTTCACAAGTTAGCAAATAAATATATAATTCATGTGATTGATTTTAAAACAAACAAGTAGTATGTTGTTAATATATAAGTAATGTGGTTGCTTAAAATTAGTTTAATCACAAATTCTCTCCAGTGCCATCCTAGAACCATTTTGAAAAAAATAATGTTACTAACACATTTTTCTGGTATGAATGTTAAGTAACATTATTGGAACTATACCTTCAAGCAGGAAAGACAGTCATTGTCAATAGTCTTATCCTTACATAGTCAATTCTCTCTATTATGTCTAGTGTTGCTGGATTACATTACCTATTGGGAAAGATGCTCAAATTTGGATAGATTAAAAATGAAATACTTCAAAAAATCGATTAGCAGCCTTATGTTTTTATTATTTAAAATAAGATATAGGGTAATAAAGAATACGTTGATGGAGTATCAACCCCAAAAGCGGGACAAAAATGTTGAAAAATCGACAGAAGTCAGTATTAAAAATTTCGGATTTTGGTAAACTTTGATGAGGTTGTCCTAAGAAACTAGTGAATTTATATGATTCAAATCACGTCTCATAAAACGTGTCTATTTTCTATCAATTAATAATACATCCAACTAGGCTACATCTTCAATGGATTGAAATATTACTGCTTAAAGCATGCTCACTCTGGTAACTAGCAAGAGGGGTATACGTCCGAACTAACTGAGCGCCAACTCTACCAACCTATAGCTCCCAAGAAATTTGGAATTTTCCTATGAAATTTAAACTGCATAAACGCCTTTTATTAAGAAATATGGGTACAAAGTATTGAATTGGAAGTTTTAGATGAACTACTAACAATATTGTTGAGACTGTACTCGGTTTAACTAGCCTAATAGGCATAACAATTAATATTTTAATACATTTTCATAAACGTCTGACCCTCTTCTTTCCAATAACATCGAATTTATTCAAATCGGAATTTTGTTTTTAAATTAACACTTCAAGGGTGCTTGGTTAAATCCTATTTCAACTTAACAATCCTATTCAAGTAACTCAGGGTAATCAAGTTACGATAGAAGTTGTGCATCTATGGTGGTTATCAAGTTACGATGGTTATCAAGTTACGATGAAACAGTCCTAAGCAGAATTTCAAATTGAGAATTATAAGAATAAATCCTTAAGAATAAAAAGATATCGTTGTTGATGGTTATACGCGTATTAATAAAAAGCTTAGAATAAGGGGAGTAGTCTAAATATGAATCATAACATCAATATTCGTAAAAAGGAAACAAATCGGTATTATAGGATGTAATTAAGGTGAAAAATTCCTCATATTGTATGTACATCACGAGAAGCCGTTTACTACATAAATAGCTGAAATTCTAAAAATATACTGAATCATTTACTTCATTGATTAAAATTGCTTAGTTGCGGCTTTCTAATCTTCATTTTAATAACTTTGATCCATAGTCTAGTATAGTCTAGATTTCTCTTTGTAACGTAATACAATATTCCGAAGACTCATTTAGTGTTCCGCAATGAAAATAAAGTGAGAAGCACTGCTCTAAGCTACTATAGTTAATTAAACAGATCAATATATAAGAATGAAACTCACGTAAAATCATAATGCCTTTTCCAGATAAACCATTCCCCTCAATATGTAAGATTCTTAAGTTACAATCTGCGCGAATACAACGCAAAAACATTGGGAGAGAGAGATTGTCAATAGCACAGTATCCCATATCAAGAGATTCAACAAATGGGCACTAAACACATGTAATTATAAATATAAAACAAAACAAAAAAGATCAAAAACTAAACAGGTGCATAAAATTAAGATTACATAATATTTTTGAAGGAATGAGGAAGAGAATTTTTTCTCGTTAGTTAGCAAAAGTGGGGGGGGGGCAGGATCAAGCGTAGCAATCAACGGTCAAATACTACAGTTGTTTATAACACCGAGGGAGAAAATTATCTATATTATAATACCTTGTGAATATAAATTTTGATAAAAAGCATATATTTCATAAACAATAGAGATAGGCAAGGATGGTATGTGATGAAGTAAACTAGCTGCAATTCTGAACATTGGAAGATTTTGGAATTTTTACCAACAACATTTAGTCTTGACAGATGAATAAGTGCAAGTATAGCAATATGGATGCCACTTTTACAAGGAACCGGCTAATCAATACCACATAATCGCATAACCAGCTAATATAATACACAAATTCTCCATTTATTATAACATTTCCTAAATAATAGGAAAACATGAAAAATGTTCCTGATGATTCCTTAACGAAAGAAACTGCCATACATTGGAGCCTCTGGACCATTAAAAAATCTAAACTTTAGATATATTTCAGATGTTGCTTATTAATTAAATTGCTCTGGCTTAGAAGTAAGCAGTACAGTATCCAATTATAGCTAAAATGGTGAATGTCTTAGAAAACATAGCAATAGTATACTTCAGAGAATGCACAATTGTTCCAAATTGACATACATACAATATATTTAAATAGTTGTTGATATGACAACATTTGTCGATAAATTAATAGAAAATATATTTTGGTCGTTCACAAAGATATTGTATGTAAATTTAATACTTCCACAAATATATACTTTGCACCAGACATCAATTTGAATAAAATTTATTTGACATTTTTAATAACAAAAAAAGGAAATATCAAAAAACTATGGGAGGTCATGAAAGTAGTCAATCAAAACTTGTTTGTATCCCTATCTAGTGACTCCACTCTTGACTCCGAAGGTTATCCGAGTGTGCACTCAGAGGACTGAGCAAGGGTTTATTAGATAGGGCACAAACAGAATCCGCGAATGGAGAGGCATAAAATTCTAAATGTTCATTAAGTATATCTTTGATTAATGAAGTGGTAGCGAACATTTGGAGTTTTGTCCAAAATTGCTGTTCTAATGGACAATATTTGAACAATTAGCTGTCTGAACTTAAAATATGCAGAATAACAATTTTAGGAAAATATATAATGCAGAAAAAAACTTATCGAGTTAGACGCTGAAATACTAGTTGCTGGAAAGGTGAGAAGTGATATGTTTTGAAAAAGTGTAGCATCGCTCTTTAAAAAAGAAACCTTTGTTTTAGGCAGATATTCGTGAATCAGCGGATTTCCATTCCATTTATGCAGCTCAAAAATTTGAATAATCACATAATACAAGGGATACTAGTAATATGGTAATGCATTCACAAAAGCTTTAAAATATACCACATTATCCACAGCATTTTTACACAGAATCTAGAATCTTTCATAGTTTTGGGATATCTTCCGTTTGGATTATTAATATATAAACGAATTGATTCCGCAACTACATCACTAATTGCCCAAATGATTAAAACACCTAAATTATGCATTAGTAATAGTCAAAATTATTAAGGTTTATTATTTTAGTCCAAGAATTTCGTTAAAAAGCTAGGAGTAGTGATTTAAAATTTAAAAAATGATTTTTTCTACATAAAATTCCCTACCACATGAAATGATAAAATATTATCAGTCAGAGTTTTAGCAACTACTTGTATTTATATATATATATATCGTTTTACCGAAATATTAATATCACAAATAACTTTACTCATAATCAGCATTCTAAAGAGAGTTAAAATTTTGATGCAAACTCATATTTGTATAGTCTCCAAATATTTGATAAAATAAAAATGCTGATTATGACATTAACTACAGTTGAAAATATTTATTCGATGAATAATATGTAAATTTATGAATTTCTATAAACTCATAATAATTACATTATGAGGAAAATTTGACAGGTTGGTATATAATTGCAATTTAATAACCGAATCAATAAACTTACTCTTCTAATCATTCTTCCTAAATGGATCCAACCACGAGTTTTGACCTTTGGATTGTGTGCAAAAACAAGGTGACTTGCACATTGATAATATTCCACCATTTCACAAATAGAAATAATGAACTAAAAGAGTATAAAACTGTTAAATTGGTAATGTTATTAGTAGTCCCCGAAAACTATAATTTTGGAATTTGCAAAGTAAAATACCAACCTATTTTAGTGAAGGAAATATATGTACAATAAAACAAAATAAGTGGGGTTATTCATAAAAGCATGAAATTTCTATAATATTTTACCATGGCCTGAGCAACATTTTTTGCCATGGAGGCATTGCCAGAAATATTTCGATCAGCTCTGAGAGCATTTATATTTTAGCGTTTGATATAATCGCCTGATTGTGAATCAAAGTTACCCCTTTTTAAAAACCTTCAAATCTATATTATATTATCAGATCCGTGCACAGCAGGCGTGTTAAACTGGTGGCACGCAGGTTGCTCAGAGGTGGCCTGTCAGCCAGTAGCAAAAAATATCTGGAATAGGAAATCATTTATTCAATCATCATTTATATATGAAACCTAACTAGTTTTGATAGATGTAAATGAAATTCACTTGCTATATTTTCATTGTTTTGGTAACACACTACACTCTCTGGACAGAAGTATTTGTACACTCCAATATTTTCCACCCAAATTGTCATAATATTAATCAATTTGTGAAGTCAATAACATCTAATCAGTAACAGATACACTAAATCTCACTTGAAATTTCGTTTCCTTCACATTCAAATCACTCACTTTATAAGCTTTCAACTTAATTACTCTCCTTCAAAATTGTATTTTCGGCATTTGCTACCCTATGGCACATATCACGAGTTATCACCATTGTATATGATGGCATAAGTGGTACGATGTGGCACAGTCTGAGAATATTTAACCTTGTGGGAGATTAATCAAGTGGAAATATTATAAAATGAATAATTCGAATATGGAGAATTCGAATTTGAAGTTAAATTAAGCGGATCTCTTACAAATTAAATACCCTTGACTCGCTAAATAACTTAGTATGATAACTATTTATATGGTCAATTTTGGGATGTACAAATACTTTTGTCCAGGAAGTGTATAACACTCTCTAAGAGCGTTAAAAATAAATATCAGAATAATTGCTTGAATAATTCCAAAACATTTGTATCTCTTCATCGTTCAAAATACATTATACACGAATTGCTAATTTGCCGAAAGCCAAGAAACGAAAAGAGGATAGTGGTCATTTCAAGAGGAATGGATTTTAAAGTATTTGTTTGTTGGATCATATGGGAAGCCTACTTACCTTGATCTGCCAAAAGGTTTTGGGAGTGATGAAAGATTTCAACCTGAAGCGGCACCGTGATTCATATCACAAGGCCGAGTATGGACAATTGACTGGAAGGTTGAGGGACGGCAGTTGCCAAACTACATGATGGTTTACTGAAGCAACAGGGTGTCTTTAGGAAACCTATTCAGGAAAACCAGGCCGTTATCAGGGCTAGTTTTGCAATTTCGCCGAAAATGCCAAGCATTCAATTCCATTCTCTGATGGAGATTTTATCAAGGACTGTATCAAAGATTCAGTGGCGATTCTTGTTCTCGACAAGAAGAACATTTTTGAGATGGTTAGTCTTACCATGAATACTGTGGCGTCGAAGATCGAGGACATGGGGAAAAACATTGCAGTACAATTATCAGAAAAAGCAGCGAAGTTTGTCGTTTTCTCGCTTGCTTTCGATGAGAGTAATGACATTACAGATACTGCTCAACTCTCCTTTTTCATACTTAGGATAACCGACTACTTTGAAATCCATGATTTTCATGTATTAGTTGGCCTTAATAATTGTACCAGGGGCTAGGTGCAAAAGTGGTTGCCGAGAGAATTCTCAATGTATCATGAAAGAAACTAGCAGGTATCAGGAAAGACGGAGCACCAGCGATGATGGAAAAGAGAATGGCGCAGCAGCTCTTATCAAGAAATATGTTTATCGAGATCACTCCAAACAAGATGTTCTCAGTGATGGGATACTGATGTAAGGATTGTAAATGAAATTCGATCAAATGAATTGGAGCATCGGCAATTTCAAGCATTCTTGGAAGAACTTGACACAGAGTATAGAGACCTTCTTTAGGAGGAGAATTCACCTCTACATTATCGTTGTGATTAGTTTGTTATTGTATTACAATATTTGACTTTGACATTATTACACTTACATAGGTTAAAAGATCTCCTAGGTTATGGTTTGAAATTATACCAAATTTCATGTTTTCATCAAAAAACCCACATCTGAGGCATATATCTGCTCCAATACGATTTCGAGTGACTATTAAGCATCAACTTCTAAATGCGGAATGTAAAATCACCAGATTTGTCGAGCACTGAAGATTGTATATAAATATATAAATATAAATATATGTATCCTTACTATTAAAACTCGATTAATGTTTATATCTGTAACGAATTGATTGAAGAAACAGTAAGGCGTAGAAAGCTGATTTTTGGCATGTGGGAGTCTATTGGCTATGGCTCCAGTAAGTTCTGAGCTCAGACGAAAATGTTGACTCATCATGGAACTATGACGTCATTGTCACCTTATTTATAATAAAAAATTTCAGTTTTTCGATCATAACTCAGCCATTTTAAGGGATAGAATGCTGAAATTTTAATAGAATGTGTACATTAATATACCTCTCAAGTGATGTAACTATCATCAAAAAATGATGACACATCACTCTTTGATGACGTCATCATTACACATCAAAAATTTTTTACATCGGCCAATTTTGTGATTTTTCGTGCGGTATCGATTATAACAGTAGGACAGGCGTATTTAGGGATGTTATCTCCCTTATAATTATCAATGTGACCCCATGCGCCCAAAGGGCGCCTCCTGCGGACACAAAGTATCCGCCAGCCGCGCAGCGCAAGAACGCGCTTGTGACTAATAAATAACTAATATAAGCTTTTTAAATCTATTATTAAATAGAAATAGTAGTTGCACATTCACAGAAGAGAACAATCATTCTGGATGAAGTCATCAGTTAATGAATTTGTCGAGTTTCCAATGTCCGTAACTACTGGTACCTATAATCAGGGTGTAATAGTTGAGTCGAATTGCTTGGTGTAATATCTGAGTAAGACAAGGGAGTAGAAAGTATGCCATGTTTGGTGCCAATCATAAATGCAGACCCATCTGAGATCACCTGCACTATTACCCCAATGAGACTGGTCGGACCAAAGGTGGACCTATCTACTACTGGAATGGAGATCCTTACATTATCCCAAGCATGAATAGCTTTCAATCGCTTATTACCTGACGTTATCATGTCTTCACCATGTTTACATTCGTAATATTCTTGATAGTTATAGTAATACTAAATGAAGTGGTATTTCTTTGTGATTGTAATCAAATTGATAATCTTTATCGTGTTTGTCGGTTGTACTTCAATCGAACTTCATCCAGAGAGAAACCGAAAGCATCTGTTCGCCAACCGCTTACTCAGCTTGTGATAAATAGAGAACTTAATTACCAAATTG
This sequence comes from Aphrocallistes beatrix, assembly GCA_963281255.1. Lineage (NCBI taxonomy): Eukaryota > Metazoa > Porifera > Hexactinellida > Sceptrulophora > Aphrocallistidae > Aphrocallistes > Aphrocallistes beatrix. Next base: position 2,099,481 of record OY725496.1, read on the forward strand.
GCTTCATGCAAGAGCTCGCCGGTACAAATAAGCCAAAGGTACTTTGTTCAGGTTGTCGGTCTCCTCTAGCTATTCTAGAAACAGGTAAATTAACGACTGAAAAATGGGAGAATGATCGTACTAAAATTGAGATATTACCTAGTATTGAAGAGCAACAGTGTAGTACTCGTGGAACTATAAGTTGTAAAATTGAAAACAGCTGCTATGTTTATCAGATTATTGCATCGTTACTCAATAATTTCTTGATTAAACTCAAAGCCAATGCACCTCGATCTGGCAGACCCTTAGAACAGTCGCCATTTGTGGCATAGTAAATGTGGAATGCATTTGGACAATCACGACCTTAAATTTTGTTCTAGCGTTTAAATATCCCCAGAACTCTGCAATCGCTGGATAAATATTTACAGAAAGAGTAGAAGCCCGAGAATACATGAGTAATGTGGCAGTTAACTACGTTAAAGAAACTTTGCAACTAGGAAGAAAGGATGTTTCATGCTCTCCTAATAATTCTCCAAATGGTCTGAATCATCCTATTGAATCGAACAATAGACTAGAAACACCTACAGTTGGGTGCGAAGGTAGAGGCGTTGCACTTAAGCAGTTGAGTGTTGAAGCAACAAGAAATTTGTAGAATGTTAGGTCATCTTGGTCTTGGGAAAAATTCTCATTGGGAACTAGGAAGAATTCTACGCCGAGAGGAAATTTCCTTTCCTGATAGCGGGATTAAACGTGCATGGGATGAGAAAATGGGAGATATTTGGAAGTATTTTTGCATCAATTAGCCTTCCAATGGTAAATCATAAATTGATACCCATTCAACAGCCTACTCCGTTCGGATGCTGTATTGGCATCAATAATCTCAACATCATTACTCATTTTCAGTCGGGTTCTATCTCTAGAATGAAGCTTCAAGTTGACGGAGTAAAGAATTTCCTGAAGATCTCAGTGAATATTATATCAATTCATCCTAATAGCCTATATCCGCCGACTCCAAGTAGTGTACTTTCAAACTTTGCGGTTGCAATGGGAAACGTACCGGAGATTTATCATAATTTGAGCGAACTGTTTATTTATTAATCTATTCGCAAACTATTTGAAATTGATATTTCTATACAGATAGCTCACGATTTTAAAGTAGCGGCTTTACTCGTGGGTATTCAACAAGAATCGAGCAACCCTTGTCCATTCTGTTTATAGCGTAATGATTAATTCTGTACAGCCATACCAGACAAAGCTAGGAAATACCAGGATCTTAAGGTTGATTTAGTTAGAAAACACCATAACGTCATAAATAATCCAATCATTTCCTGGTCGGAGTCACCAATGGAAAATAGTCCTCGCTCCATTGCATATACTTTTTTATCATACAAGTACAATGAAGCAAGACCAAGTGAGAATGCATCTTGTAGACGGGTACCTCAGCATTACAAGCATCAAACTCATCAATTTGTCGATATAATGTACACCGATCTGAATATTGGAATGCTAATCTGGGAGTAATTCCTGTTCGAGACTGCTGGAATATTTGGATGATATACAATTTGCTGATAGCTCGGTTAATTGAAAACCTTAAAACAAGTAAAGGATAATTGCCTAGATAAGTTAAGGAAAATTGGATGGTGTGAAAGTATAAAAGCGTTCAGATTTAGTGTGAAGTATTCCTGTATAAACTGGTTATTATAAAGCGAATTTATTATAAAGCGAAAAGAACAAAGCGATATAACAAAACGACGGACAGATTAAAATTTACGTGTCAAATGCAATATGGAATGTGAAGAAAATCGAATTATCGGAAAATTCTGACATCACTAGATCAAATCAAAAACAGATTCCGACACTACCAATAAGCTAGTTTCTTAAGATAACAACCGTTTTCGTTGGTAAATTAATCATAAAGAAATTATACAAGTGAATCAAACAACCCTAGATATTATCACTCAAACACCATATTAGGGGATAAACAATCACATCCTGAATTGATGTACGTTATCTATTTTTCTTCGTTTAGATTGTAGTTTAGAGGCCATCATTATTCTCTAATTGAGTAATATGGGTTCACTTTGAGTTGAAAATTTTACTAGTATGTCTTTGGTGTTCGTTTCGAAATTGAATTTTCTTGATAGATGTTCCCGGAATCTTCGAACATACTTATTCAACACATCTAAGACCCTCATTTAGCTCAAAACCCTTGATGAATTCTATGAGTTCTGACTAGTATGCCAATAATCAGTGAAGGGAAGATGTGATATTCACCCATTTAAATATGACTACTATTAATTCGTAGGTTTCCATGGACAATTCTTTAAGTTTAATTGCATCTACATTATAATTACTATTAAACGCTCTTAAATTGCAGATAGATTGCAAGGGATAACTTCATCCATTTCTCCATCCTGTTCATTCATTGTAGATGTAACCCATTTAATGAAACAGAGATTTACTTGCAACTTTATTACCTTTTTATTTTTTGGTTGAATATAAAAGGGAATAAATAAATATCCTGGATGGCGAGCAAAAAACCGTCATCGGAAAACTTTGTCTGACGTAAAGAAAAATGGGAAATTTTTCATAGTTAATTCCATTCAGGCTAACTTTTAAGCAATTTTTTTCTTACTTCTAAAGTTTTTTATTTTTTATTTTTTTTTCTAGAATTTAGATTAAAATATAAATTTTTTATATATGACTAAGAAATGGTTGGATATTTTATATTAGTGTATTATTACATGATTGTGTTCGAAGTATGATAAATTTTACATTCCTAGCCAATATTGGGAGTTTCAGATGGCTTCGAGTACAATAACGTTTCAAATTTTTGAATTTATCCTTACTATTAAAACTCGATGATTGTATATATATATATATATATATATATATATATATATATCTGTAACGAATTGATTGAAGAAACTGCCGGGCGCAGAAGGCTGATTTTTGGCATGTGGGAGGTTTTTGGCTATGGCTCCAGTAAGTTCTGAGCTCAGACGAAAATGTCGACTCATCATGGAATTATGACGTCATTGTCACATTTTTAAAAGTTAAGCAACACAGTTATTCGGGCATAACTCAGCCATTATAGGAGATAGAAGGCTGAAATTTTAAGAGAATCTGTATACTAATATACCTCACATATGATGCGACTTTCATCAAAAAATGATTACTCATCACTTTTTTATGACGTCATCATTACGCATCAAAATTTTAAAATTGACAAATTTGGTGATTTTTCGAGTGATTTCGATTTTAAAACTAAGATGGACATATTTAGAGATGATATCTCCCTTATAATTAACCAATCTCACCTCCAGGCGACCGAAGGGAGCCTCCGGCGGACACGAAGTGTCCGCCAGCCGCGCAGCGCAAGCAAGCGAAGCGCGCTTGTATTAATAAAAATCCCAATATAATATATTTTTTTAATTCCGAGGATTCTTTTTTTTAATCCTTAAAAGATACACTGATACCATTGTTTTACTGAGTGGTCTACAATATAATCGTATAAGTTGGACGGACTTATTTTAATTTTTATGAGTTAACACCCAATATTTAACTTTACCAAAATTTGAAAATTATTGGAGGTTATTCGACGAATTCACCAATTAGTTTTTTACTTATTTGATATTTTTAAAATATAAACGCGCTTCGCTTACTTGCGCTGCGGGGCTGGCGGACACTTTGTGTTCGCCTGGGCTCACATTAATTAATTATAAGGGAGAAAATATCTCTAAATACATCTGTATGACTGACTATCGCTCGAAAAATCACCAAATTTGACACTTTTTGATAATTCGAGACGTAATGATGACGTCATAACAGAGTGATGAGTCATCATTTTTTGATGATAGTTACATCATATGTGAGGTTTAAAGTTCAGCCTTCTATCACCTAAAATGGCTGAGTTATGATCGAAAAACTGAAGTTTCTAATTATAAAAAAGGTGACAATGACGTCATAATTCCATGATGAATATATATATACTAAGTATATATACACACATACACACACAATAATCGAGTTTTAATAGTAAGGATATATATGTATATATATATCTCTGCAATGAATTGATTGAAGAAACTGCCAGGCACAAAAAGCTATGACGTCATTGTCACCTTTTTTATAATTAGAAATTTTAGTTTTTCGGGTATAACTCAGGCATTTTAGATGATAGAAGGCTGAAATTTTAATAGAATGTGTATATAAATATTCCACATATGTGATATAACTATCATCAAAAAATGATATCTTATCACTCTGTTAGACGTCATCATTATTCATCAAAATATTTCGTGCAATATCGATTATATCTGTACGACAGACTTATTTCGAGGTGTCATCTCCCTTTTAATTAATCAATGTGACCCCAGGCGACCGAAAGGAGCCTCCGGCAGACATAAAGTGTCCGCCAGCCGCACAGCACAAGCAAGCGTAGCGCGGTTATATATATATATATCCTATATAAACATTAATCGAGTTATAATAGTAAGGATATATATAGTATATACTATATATCCTTACTATTAAAACTCGATCAATCTCTCTATATATATACAGGTATCCCTCGCCGTTCGCGGGGGTTAAGTTCCTGAGAATTGCCGCGAATGGCAAAATCGCGAACGGCAAGACGTTAGTTCAATGAGAATCGTGGGGTTACGTTCCTAGATTATAAAACGACGCTAGATACAGTTTGCTAAATACTACATTATTGATTCAATAGTTAAGCTGTAATACTGATACAAACACTGGTATAAGTGAAATGGTAATAATAAATGAAGTGATATATGAAAGATATAGATCCCCTAGTAGCAAACCTAAGTACCATACCTAAATAGTAATGTCTAGCCTTTCAATCACCAACCAACTTCCTTTTATGCTTGATGTAATTATTTAGTAGACAATTATTTGTATACGTAGAAACAATAGAGTCTAGTATTAGTATAGAGCAATTGAAACAGTAAATGCTATTGCCAGGATAATATGGAGATACGTATAAGGTTATGGACTTATGGTAGCCCATGAAACTACTGAAGAGAGTAACGAAAACCGCGAATGGTCGAGGGAACGAGTCGAGAATAGCAAAACAAGACTCAAAAAAATTTCCGCGAATGGCAAACCCGCGAAAGGCGAGGGCTGCCTGTTTATATCTATCTATCTGTAATGAATTGATTGAACAATTTTTTTGCTATGGCTCAACTAAGTTCTGAGTTCAGACGAAAATGTCGACACATAATGGAATTATGACGTCATTGTCACCTTTTTTATAATTAGAAATTTCAGTTTTTCGACTATAACTCAGCCATTTAGGTGATAGAAGGCTGAAATTTTAAGATACAACTATCATCAAAAATGATGACTCATCACTGTGTTATGACTTCATCATTATGCATCAAAAATTTCAAACATTGACACATTTTGCGATTTTTCGTGCGATTTCGATTATAACAGTAAGTCAGACATATTTAGAGATGTTATCTCCCTTATAATTAATCAATGTGACCCCAGGCGCCCAAAGTGTCCGCCATCTGCGCAGCGCAAGCAAGCGAAGTGCGCTTATATATATATATATATATATTCATATTCGAAACACTCTCTCTGAACTTTTCAATCTTAGCCGACCCATAGCCAAAAAACCCAAACCCTCAATAACCACTCTCGTTTCATCCTGTCTCAGACTCTTAATTACACCCATAATAGCAAATTCTCCCTTCCTACGTGACGACGTTCACGAAATGATTGCTTTATTATCCCACCCATCAATCAATCTGACCACATTGCACACATATGACATAAAGTCTTTCTATTCCTCTGCCCCTAAACAGCCTACTCCTCGAGGCATTCGATCATTACAACCCAGCCAACCTCTATACCCCCATCCTTGCTGCTTTCCTGCCCTTCATGTACATCACCGATGGATTCAAATTTTACACTCTTGGCAACACCGGCATCCCAATGGGTCTTCCGCTAGCCCCTGAACTAGCAAGAATGACCACCGCCTATTTATGAATCAAATATTCACCACCCTCATCCTCCGTACTCACTATATATTTCGATGACATAGCTTCTTCATATACTATATATATATAGTAGTATATATATACACTAATCGGACAAAAGTATTCAACATATATAGTATATAGTAATTGATAAATGACAATTTATACTTGTAGTATTTAACCAACCATAATAGAATATAGTATCTAGTCATTATTTATCACAATTAATCTTATTAATTCATTGCTCTAATCTATACAAGTTGATTTAATTTTAATTTTTCATATTTTTCACTTTGTTAGTCATCGATAGATTATGCCCAAAGGTAGAGAGATAACATCATCTCTTAGAGACCAAGCCGTAGGATTGTGGATAGCAGGTACCTCCTACAGAAAGATTTCTGACATACTTGGTCTCAATTATTCTACGGTATATTATATAATAAAAAAATATAGAAGCACAGGCTATACCAAAAATCAACCAAGAAAAGGGCGACCTAATTCAATTTCCGTCAGAGCCTCTCGTCAATTAAATTCGATAGTAAAGTCCCATCGCAAAACAACGCTTAGAGGAATGACAGAAATATTCAATGCAGGGAAAAATGTTCCAGTATCTGAGAAAACTGTAAGTCGAAATCTGCATAAGCTAGGATTTTATGCACGCCGAGCTTGCAGAAAACCGCTGATATCAACAAGGAATAAAATTAAAAGGTTAGAATACTATAATATTCATAAATCATGGGGAGTTGCTGAGTGGAAAAATATAATTTTTTCTGACGAATCCAAATTCAATTTATTTCACTCGGATGGTCGTGTAAAAGTATGGAGACGTCCAAATGAACGTTACTTACCTGAATGCACACGTAAAGCCTGAAGGGATTTGGAGGTTCAGTAATGTATTGGGACTGCATCACATTCGAGAAAATGGGACCATTAATAGAGGTTAAGGGTAATCTAAATTCTCAAAACTACATTTCAAATATTTTAGAAGCTTTCGAGAAATTCTGGAAGAAGGTTCGAAAGAAGAGGAAGTGTTTCATGCAAGACAATGCGCCGTGTCACCGATCAAAACTTGTCGAGCAGTGGTTTGGATCCAAGAAAATGAAGATACTTCAATGGCCCCCACAATCACCCGATCTCAACCCTATCGAGACAATATGGGACATACTACTGAAACGAGTACGAGAAAACAACAGACAGCTAGCTTCTTTGACAGAATTTCGAGAAAAACTAAAGGAAGAATGGGAAATTTTTCCAATAGAAATAGTACAGGATTTATACAAAGGCCTCCCAAACCGGCTGAAAGAGCTCAAGAAAATGAAGGGAAATCCAACTAAATATTGACTAGTGACTACAGTACTATATCACTTGTAACTTTTCTTTAGTTTTACGTTAAATAACTATTGTATTTTCTGTGGTGTACACACTTATTTAACCAAATATTATGTGTTGAAATACTTTTGTCCGGTTAGTGTATCCTTACTAAAAAAACTCGATTAATGTTTGTATATATACACTGCCTGAACAAAAGCATTCGTACACCCCATAATTCCCCATACAAATAGTTATAATACTGATTTATTTAGCGAGTCAAGGTATTGAATTGGTAAGAGATACACTTAATTTGTCTTCAAATTCGAATTCTCCACATTGAAACTACCCACTTTATAAGCTTTTAACTTGATTACTCTCCTTCAAATTAAGTATTTTCGGCATTTGCTACCCTATGGCACATATCACGAGTTATCACCATTGTATATGATGGCATAAGTGGTAAGATGTGGCACAGTCTGAGAATATTTAACCTTGTGGGAGATTAATTGAGTTGAAAGATCATAAAATGAGTAATTCGAATATGGATAATTCGAATTTGAAGTTAAATTAAGCGTATCTCTTACCAAATAAATACCTTGACGCGCTAGATAAATCAGTATTATAATTATTTGAATAGGAAATTATGGGGTGCACGAATACTTTTGTTCAGGCAGTGTATAAATATATATCTCTGTTACGAATTGATCGAAGAATCTGCCAGGCGCAGAAAGCTGATTTTTGGCATGTGGGAGTCTTTTGGCTATGGCTCCAGTAAGTACTGAGCTCAGAGCAAAATGTCGACTCATCATGGAATTATGACGTCATTGTCACATTTTTAGTTAAGCAATACAGTTATTCGAGCATAAATTTTAATAGAATCTGTATACTAACATTCCTCACATATGATGCAACTATCATCAAAAAATGATGACACATCACTTTTTTATGACGTCATCATTACTCATCAAAATTTTAAAAATTGCTAATTTTAGTCATTTTTCGTGCGATATCGATTATATCAGTAGGACAGACATACAGTATTTAGAGATGTTATTTCCCTTATAATTAATCAATGTGACCCCAAGCGCCCAAAGCGCCTCCGGCGGAGACAAAATGTCCGCCAGTCGCACAGTGCAAGCAAGCGAAGCGCGCTTGTATATATATATATATATATATATTAGGGTGCTCCAAAAAATGCCAAAGTTTGAATCTTATGATGCACACTCTTCAAATAGTTTACCTTCATCACCAAGTATCCACAATAAAATTTTCATGCAATTTGTAGTTGGTTTAGTGGTCGCGCAAGGTAGCCTCCCCCTCGTGCTAATTTATAATGGGATATGTCCGGGTTGAGGCCAGAAGTTGTAAAAAGCATACTTCTGACATTTAAATATACTAGTAGCTTGATTTTTGTGATATTTGAGGGTGGTTTTATATCAGCTAATAATACATTTTAATAATCTAAAATCTACCGATTCCGAGATATTGGTGAAAACAGTTGGGACCAGCCTTCATACTTGAATTATTAATGGTCCCAACTGTTTTCACTAATATCTCGAAACCGGTAGATTTTTGGTTATTAAAATGTATTATTAGCTGATATAAAACCACCTTCAAATATCACAAAAATCAAGCTACTAGTATATTTAAATGTCAGAAGTACGCTTTTTACAACTTCTGGCCTCAACCCGGACATATCCCATTATAAATTAGCACGAGGGGGAGGCTACCTTGCGCGACCACTAAACCAACTACAAATTGCATGAAAATTTTATTGTGGATACTTGGTGATGAAGGTAAACTATTTGAAGAGTGTGCATCATAAGATTCAAACTTTGGAATTTCTTGGAGCACCCTAATATATATATATATATATATATATATATATACATATATAAATATAAATATACACAAATAAACATTAATCGAGTTTAATTGTAAGGATATGGACCTCAAAATTGTTTTGGCCCCTTTGGAGATTGAATAACACAAAGGTTTAGAAGAAATGTCAATAAGATCCAATCAAAATAGCTCTAAAAGGGAGTTCATTTCTTTCAAGCTCGGGAAATGGCCGGTTTGATACAGATATTTAGCAAAAATTGTATCAGAATTAAAATTAGGACCATTTGTTAAAAGAATTTGTTCAAATCCGACCATTTGTTCGCGAGTTATCACTCATTGTAGATAAAGTTCGAGCAATAATACGTCTCTACAAATAAATTGAGGACAGTAAATATTTTGAGCGTTTTTAGCTTTTTAAAATTGTTTTAATGACAACTGTGCCATCAAGACAGTTTTTGAAAACTAAAAGTACTCAAAAGCATCGCAAAATCCTCAATTAAATACATATCAAACCAGGCGTTCAATATCATGGTGGTCATTTGTTTGGGTTTTCTATTGACAAACCAGAACTTCCAGCAAAAACAATTTTGGCACTTATGTGGTTAGTCTTTTGGGAGTTCTCGCCTTTGTTCGCAGAACTATTGTATGAACAAGATAATTTGCTTTTGAAATTAGTACATGCTTGTGATGTAAGGAAAATGATACAGTTCGCACTACATCTTAGTCAGGTCTTGTAAATATCTACAAAAGAGAGTCCAAATGAATTGTCACAGTTACGACAATATCTTACGCAATCCTATACCCAACAAATTTGGACAAACTAAGTTTCGCATGTTATACAAATATTCAATGAAAAGTTTATTCCTCACTGAGACAATAAGGACATGGAATAGCGGGGTTCGTTTAATTAGTTGTTAAATTGTGGTGAATGTTAAATATCAGAATCCCTAGTGTTGGCGTCAGGAAAAAAATAATATAAACAGAGAGCCTTTTAGAAATATGGACGATGCCAGATTAGGGTGCAAGTCAGAGGAAGGCTTCTGTACAGAGGCGATCAAGTTGTCGTACCCCACCAGTCTACGAAACGAATTCCTAATGCGATTCCACAATGATTCGCACCCACAGGTGTTATTAAAAACTGTCGCAAAAGTTAATTCATACTTCTTTTGGAGGGGTCTATGCCGCGATGTGGAGCATTTTTGCGAGTGTGTCTGGGTTGACAGAAAAATAATCCCAAGAATCGACTGAGGAACCTCTTGAGCCGATTGTAATTGCTGAGGAACCAAGGCGAGCAGTAGCCTAGGATATTGCAACATCACCATTGTCGACTGGTTGTCATAGATATTTCCTTTTGCTAACTGATCTACTCTCTAAGTTTGTGGAGATTTATCCGATGGCATACCAGACCACTAAATCAGTATCTCGGGCTTACTACAAGGATGAATTTAAAGACATGACCCAGCAAGGGTCATGTTGTGATCAAGGCCCAAACGTTGAAGAGAAGTTGGTTAGAGAAACATTTGAGAAATTTAGGACTGAGAAAAGTCGCAGCTAATCCTGAAGGCGATGGTCAATCCGAGAGGGGAGTTCAAAGCGTCAAACAGGTAATGCGCGCAGTCTCCTGGAAGATACTTAGGAGATTTGAAAAGGATGAATGGCCCTCGATCCGATGAGTCAGTTTTCATCTCAACTGCCTACCTAGCGGCAGCATGGGATACCGCCTTTTGCGGTACCTAAGTAACTTTCTTAGTTTCCTCACCCAACTACAGGAATTGATAGGGTTACTGCTCAAGAGTGGTTGGAGGTCACCAGTGCAAAAGATGTAGCGAACTCTAAGGCCATTTCAAATCTAGATGAGTCACGTTCCAAAATGAAGAACAATTACAAAGAAGCCCTTCACCGACATAGGTAGAGAGAGAGGTAGTCGTTTTCATGAGAGACGAACCTTGATCAGATGGGCTGGAACCATGTTTTATCTGGTCGTATACAGTCATCGAACGTATGGACCAGTTACTGACGGGAGCAACTCTTTATATACAATATAATTTAGTGTTTTCTTTAGAAGTATGTCTATTACAGCTTATAGTATAATGTCATTCAATTAATAACATGTACGTATGTTTATATTAGTTTATTTGATATAAGATCAAATAAAGACATTATCGGGGTTGTAGGATTGGTACTGAAATAAATTAATTTTACCATAGGCCTCTGTAAATATACAGATCGCTAATCATACTTTAGTATTCCATCTTCGACCGCATTCCTAGTCCATTTTGAGATTTAGATGGCAGACCTTATATACAGAGGGCTATGGTCCAAGTTAATCCATCTCCTTGCGAATTTGGGAGAAGACATTCAAGTCTTCAAGGATATTAGTTGCAACATAGCATACATAGGTGCACTGTTCGAAAATGAGGGTTGGGTTCAGGCTGGGAGCCCGCAATGCTTACCCTGAAAACAGAGTTAAGTATAAGAAGATGAAATATAATTTAATAATTGGATAGTTAATTTAGAATTGCACTTAATCCTTCGACATCTAGAAGAAACAAATTATCATGATCACACAGCATCAATCGAATCTAAATGGAAACTCGAAGCTAATGTTGGAGTATTCGTCTCAAATAAAGGAATAATTGTTACACTTATGAGTTAATGTAAATCAGATCTGATGAAATCATTAAACACGGAATAATTGAATTGAAGAAAGAAGTATCTTAGTAGATATCATTGGAATTGAGAAAATAAAATCATATAATTGAGGGCAAAAGTTCACAAATCTGGGGGGCAAGGCCCAAATAGCTCCCCCGTAGATCAATTCGTAAATTTTCAAGGGGGGCCATGGGCCCCTGGACCCCACCCTGTATCCACCCCTGCCCTCAACACATATTTCTACCTCAACTTGGCAAGTGTATTAACTTAATTTGTGGTGGGTTTTTTCCCATTTATATTTTTAATTGTTTCATTGTTTATTCATTAACTAATATTGTTGTAATACATAACTAGAATCAGTGTAAGTAAATATCCTTCATATTTTGCCGCCCCCTATTAAGCGCCGCCCGGGGCGGTTCGCCCCCCCGCCCCCCCTAGCTACGCCACTGTGATTAGGTATAAAATTTCAAATACTCAAGCAATCTTAGTTATTATGGGCTTTAGAGTTTGTAATTCAAATATTCTCAATGATTTTAAAATATTTTTCGAGTCTAAGACCTAGAACTGTGTTTTGTATGGTGAGTTTAGTGGAGAAAATATGTGTCCTGGCGCGCAGAGAAATTCGAGAATCAGGGCCCACTGCTTTCAAATTATCTTTCTAGAGTCTTCAAATCCTAGAACAAATTAGCGCTCAATTTTCCTCGAGCATTCCAAATTTATAGAAATATAGGATGCTTAGATCAGTACATATTGAGAACAATTTGGATCAGATTTTTGGTGATGTGAAAAAAAGTGCCATTTTGGGTGATTTTGCAAAATATACCTAATTTAAACACGTGAAATAGTCATTTTATCTCGTTTCTGATAATGAATTCAATGGATTTGTGAAATATTTTCATGGTGAATGAAAGATATCTGGTGCTAAATCGTCATGGAACATCGATTATAGAGACATTTTTTACAGAAGCAGTGACCCTGATTCTCGAATTTCGCTGCGCGCCAGGACACATATTTTCTACACAAAACTCTCCATACAAAACACAGTTCTAGGTCTTAGACACGAAAAATATTTTTATTAAAAATCATTGAGAATACTTGAATTACTATCTCTAAAGACCATAATAACTAAGATTGTTTGAGTATAAGAAATTTTATACCTAATCAAACTTGGGAAATAACTTAAAAGCCACCCTGTAGATATGTGTTTCCAAAATATACAGCATATTTTTACAACCATTAAGATCGAGATAAGAGACAAGCTTTGTTTCACTAATACTTTCATGAATAGTCAACAAATGTTGAAATAATTTTAAGATTGATGAATATTCCACCAAGAGGAAATGAATTCAGAAACAAAGGGAAAATTTAATTTAGAGACGGAATTAGTTTACGACGTATTGGCTGACGGCTTGACGCTGAGGGGTAACAAAACTTAATTGTCACCTTGCACAAAATATCCAAACTTACTGATTCATCTCTTCTTCTGTAGTGACATCTGTAGCAATCTCATCTGGGATTCCAAACACCTGTACATGCTCCCGACCGAAGAGAATTCTGTAAGGAGTTTTATTCTCTAACAAGCGCGCTTCGCTTGCTTGCGCTGCGCGGCTGGCAGACACTTTGTGTCCGCCGGAGGCTCCCTTCGGTCGCCTGGGGTCACATTGGTTAATTATAAGGGAGATAACATCTCTAAATACGTTTGTCCTACTGTTATAATCGATATCACACAAAAAATCACCAAATTTGTCAATTTTTATAATATTGATGTGTAATGATGACATCATAACAGAGTGATGACTCATCATTTTTTGATGATAGTTGCATCATATGTGAGGTATGTTAGTATACAGATTCTATTAAAATTTCAGCCTTCTATCTCCTATAATGGATGAGTTATGCCCGAATAACTGTGTTGCTTAACTTTTAAAAATGTGACAATGACGTCATAATTCCTTGATGAGTCGACATTTTGCTGTGAACTCAGAACTTACTGGAGCCATAGCCAAAAGACTCCTACATGCCAAAAATCAGCCTTCTGCGCCCGGCAGTTTCTTCAATCAATCCGTTACATATATATATATATATATATATATATATATAAATATACAATAATCGAGTTTTAATAGTAAGGATGTTGAATGGGGACTAGTATTGATTGAGTACTGGGTTCTATTTACATTTTTAACCCAACCTGGATCTTTTGATTTCCGCATAAATGATCCTAACACCTTTTTTATCCCTTTGTTTACTCTTTCAACAGAACCTTGTGACTGAGGATGTCTCGCCCTTCCATGAATCATTTTACATTCAGGCCAGTGTTCTCGAATAAAGGTATGCAAGATTGATGTTTTTAAATTCATCTGTAGAATGTGCTTCTTGCACATCACTTTATTGCACATCTCCTAGCTTTGGTGTGTTGCAAAGCATCTAACGAAATCCCTTCTTAAAGCAATTCAAAAGTATCTTAGATCAACTTCATAGATTTTAAGACAATTCTGGCATTCGCACAGTTAATAAAACTCACACAAACTAAGGGGATGTAAGAAGGCTGTCACTTGGCAGAGCAGTGAGTCATCTTCGAAAATGTTTTAGTTAAGGTTGGTGTTTCCCATGGGACACTGGTTTTTTACTAAAAATGTTCCAAATTGCTTTTTAGCATTTTTCGATCCTTATAGGGGTTCTAAACAATAATTCCGATTTTTATAACTCCAGCCACAATATTTCGCCACTTTGAGCCACTTGTATCACCTGGTGTCGCTCTAAAAACGACACATTTTAAATGCGAAATGTCCCACAGCTATAACTTCTTTTAACAGTGCCAGATCATCTTTTAAATGTTGAATTCATGCTCAGCACTAGATTTCCAGCAATTTGATATATACATATTGACCATATTTGGAAACATTTTTGTTTGACCGTGCCTAGCAACGGCCAGGAATTTTTTAACATTCCTCACCGTTGCTAAGAAAAAGCAACCAAAAATGTTTCCAAATATGGTTAATATATATATCAAATTGCTGGAAATTTAGTGCTGAGCACGAATTCAGTATTAAAATAACGAACTAGCATACTCAAATAAAGTTATTGATATGAAACTTTGGCGGATAGTATCGGACATGGTCATTTTTGGGTCCCCAGTGATAACTGACAACTTTTTCACACTTTGTAAGGTGTCATGATGTGAAAATATTTGATATGCCATATTTTGAAGTTAAGTACTGCTATAAGTTGTTGATTTAGGATGTTTGGATGTTATTTATTATCAGAATACAGTAAAAACTGATGGAAATCAAGCATTTCCGAAGAAAATTGCTTTGTAGCCTGTTTTTAGTACTTAAAAAAGTCAATTTTACAAAGGAAGAATCGCTAGTTACAAATGTCGTAGAGTAAAAACTCGACGGTTTTAGAAAGATCTCGTCAAGTAGAACAAAATGATAGAAACAGATTTTCGATATTTTACTTTAGAAAAAAGTTAAAATATTTTTCCTTACGAAAATCTGCCTCTAAATATTGTAGCAACGAAATTTGAAAGAAAAAATTATTTGGGTTAAAATTGAAAATTATATTCCTATTATTTTCTTTATTCAACCATTTCGTGCAAGAATAATTGAGTAAAAGAGACATAAGCCATTGAAGTTTCCTTGAATGTCTACTATAAATAGGTGATTTGAGAAAAAAAAAAATTTTCCTTGCTTCTTGAACTTCCGAAAAGTGTATTTTTGCAGATAACTCATCGAGAATAGTTTCCACAAAAAATTTCAGGAGAAAATAATGAAAACTTTTAAAGTTAGTTCTGGAAGGAAACACCACCCTTAAGTTGAGCCTAGACAAAGAAGCAACAGAAAGGAGAATGCAGAAGCAGCTGGTCTCCTCACATTTATCAGGTCCTTAAAGTTTATAGATTCTCTCAACAAGATCTGTGTTTACATCCACTTTCATCTCACGTGTATTTCAAAGCAAATAAGCTGATTTTACAGTTGTTAAATCCCTAATACTGGGTACCAAGGAAACTATCGCGATGCACTTGATTTAACTCCTGGAACCTATTATAATAATATTCTGCCCTTCTGGAAAGAATTATAACAATATGGAATTCAAGAGCCTAGTAGTCAACAATTCGAGAATTTTAAGAAGGATATACACTGCCTGAACAAAAGTATTTGTACACCCCATAATTCCCCATACAAATAGTTATAATACTGATTTATTTAACGAGTCAAGGTATTTAATTGGTAAGAGATACGTTTAATTTAACTTCAAATTCGAATTCTCCATATTCGAATTACTCACTTCTTAATCTTTCAACTTGTTTACACTCCCACAAGGTTAAAATCTTTCAAATTGTGCCACCTCATACCACCAATGCCATCATATACAATGGTGATCACTCGCGACTTGTGGCATAGAAAGCAAATGCTGAAAATACTTAATCTTGAAGAAGAGTAATTAAGTTGAAAACTTATAAAGTGGGTAATTTAAATGTGGAGAATTCGAATTTGAAGTCAAATTAAGTGTATATCTTACCAATTAAATACCTTGACTCGCTAAATAAATCAGTATTATAACTATTTGTATGGGGAATAATGGGGTGTACGAATACTTTTGTCCAGGCAGTGTATATGAGAAATATTTAGAGACGATTTTGATCATATTTCTGCCTGTTTTCCTGACATTGCCATATTGAGTCCTTTGTTGTATTCGATTCCAGTACTATTCCACATGAACTCGATAAACAGGCAATGCACTAGGAACATCAATTAGAAGTGATGATAAGGCATTATGGCGCATATGAAGTCATTGCCTCTGAATCCGTTAGGGGCGAACCAAAAGTATTTAATAGTGTCATAGCTGCAAATAATCAGCTGAAGAACCTGACAACGCACAAGATAATGTCCCATCTAGCTAGCACGATATATATTGAGGGCCTAGCTCCAAAGTATTCTGAAGTTTATATCTTTAGATGCACACTCTTCAAATAGTTTACCTTAATCACCAAATATTCGCTAAAAAAGTTACAAGCAGTTTGGAGTTGATTTAGTGATCGGGCAAGGTAGGCTCCCCCTCGTGCAGATATATGATGGGATATGTCCGGTTTGGGCTTAAAGTGCAAAAGGTGTACTTCAGATGTTCAAAGAAACTAGTACTTTATTTTTGATATATTTGGGGATGGTTTTATATCAGCTAATAGTATAATCCAATGACCTAAAATCTACCGGTTCGGAGATATTGATGAAAACAGTTGGGATCATTAATAATTTCAAGTATGAAAGCTGGTCTCAACTGTTTTCACCAATATCCCCAAACCGGTAGATTTTATCCCATTAAAATGTATTATTAGCTAATATAAAACAACCACAAATATCTCAAAATAATGTTACTGTTTCATTGAACATCATAATTATGCCTTTTGAAACTTTAGGCCTAAACAGGACATATCCTATAATAAATTTGCACAGGGGGAGGCTACCTTTCGCGACAACTAAATCAACTCCAAATTGCGAACATTTTATGGCTAATATTTGGTGATCAAGGGAAACTATTTAAAGAGTGTGCATCTAAAGATTCAAACTGATTCTTTTGGAGCTCCAAAATGAATAAGCCTGTGATATTTGGAGTAGTTGGAAAAAAAGAATAGATTTTACAAAATAATCTTCCACAATATGATTTATCCTTTTTGAAAACAATAACATATATACTTCTGAGTATTAACTCATGGCCGGGCTACTGGGGGTGTCCAAGGTGTTCGGACACCTACTGCCTCCTATTTTTATCATATTGTATAATATATATATCCATATATAAATGGAAACCTAATTTCAGAGAAATCCCTCTTATCTATGTCTGAATTCAATGGTTTAGGAGTTATTAGAGAATTTATCATATTAGTCACATTTGGTAATTAGTATAATAACTCGTAAACCATTGAATTCAGAAGTAAATGTTGTATTATTGCATAATAGGAAGTAGTCTATTTGCTACAAAATAAGATCAAATTTGAAGTCCTAGTTATTGGGGTTTTCAAGATATGACCTCAACTGACCAAAACGCGTTTCCATAGCAACGATGGATGTAGCAACACCCCAAGAAAGAAATCCAAATTTTTCGCATTAACCAAATCACAGCTCGGTGTCATTAAACTGGTTATGAAAATCACTAAATTAATCATAAATATAAACTATTGCTCAATCAAGTGATGACTAATCAAACTTTTTGCAATGGTTATGGTTATGGGTAGCACCATATTTATATATGCTGGAAATAAATTGTTAAGCTCTATCCTGTGTGGGTAACGATTTTAGGCAGATCATGTATTTGTTCAACCATCTTCGACCGCATCTCAGGTCCATTTTTGAGATTTAGACGGCAGGCCTTATATAAATGAGGAGTATGATATACGAAATTCTGCAATTATTTTGCTATTTTTCGAGAAGTATATACTAACTGCGATGCATCTGAACATATTATCAAATATATGTTGCCAGCATCGTAAGAAAATCATCCAGCATCGTAAGAAAACCCCTGCAAATATGCATTCATAAAATCCTGGAGATAACAGCGCAACATTATTGTGATCACGTTGTGATGAATTTGCCAAAATCGATTTTTAGTTATCTAAAAGTATATTACACAAATAACTAAAGACATCTAATAATTCTCGACTTTGGCGAAAACGCAGAGGCCCTTACCTATAACTTAACGCTAGAATTTATAGTGTCATTCTTTAACTAAGGACGTAGGCGCTCATTCTCGAGTTTTGGGAATTGGGTCCATTGTATATTATTGATACAAGCGCACCTCGCGAGCTTGCGCTGCGGGGCTGGCGGAAACTTTGTGTCCGCCGGAGGAGCCCTGCGGACGCCTGTGGTCACCATTGATTAATTATATGGGAGATAACATCTCTAAATACGTCTGTCCTACTGTTATAATCGATATCGTACGAAAAATCACCAAATTTGTCAAATTTTAAAATTTTGATGCGTAACGATGACGTCATAGCAGAGTGATGAGTCATCATTTTTTGATCATAATTGTATCATATGTTAGGTATATTAATATACATATTCAATTAAAATTTCAGCTTTCTATCTCCTAAATGGCTGAGTTATAGTCGAAAAACTGAAATTTCTAATGATAAAAAAGGTGACAATGACGTCATAATTCCATGATGAGTCGACATTTTCGTCTGAGCTCAAAGCATGGAACTGGTGATATGGACCTACGTAGAATTGCAAATGACCAGGACTGATTTATCAAGTTTATTGTGGTGAGATCGCTAAAAAAGAAACCTGAAGGTATGCGAGCACCTCACATCTTCCAGACAGATAACGGGGGTGAATTTACTATTAATCTGCTGAATACGACACTGCACAATGGCGGCTACAGGTACTTCTTACTCATAGTTGATCTCTTTTCACATTACGTCGAAGCAATCCTGTTAAAAGATCAGACCACCACATCCATCGTTAACGAACTCATGGAAGGATGGGCCTATCATGGACATGGTATACCAAATATTATGCTCACAGATCAGGGGAAGAATGTGGATGGGTTAGCGGGTAATGAACTGTGCCACGACTTAGGGATTACCAAACGTCACACCACACCGAACATCAGGAGTCCGACGGGATGACCGAAATACATATCGACTTCGTCAAACAAGTGATTCGTTGCTTGATGCTCGAACGCCACCTAGAAAAGGGTTACTGACCGTCGTTGTTGCAAGAGATTACTTTATACTGCGATAATCTGCAAAACGCGTCGAGTAAATATATCCGCACATGTTTCCGTTTGGCTATCAACCGAGATCACCAATCGATATGCTCATTAACACTGGTCATACTCCAACAAAAGCTACAGGGTCAGCCAGTCAGTATCTCGAAACAACGGTAAAGAAGAGGCAAGAATTGAGTGAAATTGCACGAAAAAACTAGGAGTGAACCCAATCGGGGGAAGTGTGAAAAAGTGGAGAAGTATGATCCTGGCAAGAAAATATCCAACATAACCACGGGAGATTGGGTCATGATTAATACTTGTATAAAGGACTATTCATATACATGTTAGTTTATAGTAAAAGAGAGAACTATCACAATTTTCCACCTCTTTTGTACTAATATTCATTACATTCCATTAAATTTCAGCAAAATATAGATATGCTATACAGTTTGTAGTTTGCATAAGACTTGAAGTAATCCATGGTTAAATACCGTGAAAAGGCTATAGTTACGTAGGCTGTATATATATATATATATATATATACATTAATCGAGTTTTAATAGTAAGGATAATGTTCACGAGTTATCCAGGATTTTATCACGAGAGTTTTGGCTATGGCTCAACTAAGTCCTGACTTCAGACGAAAATGTAGACACATTAAGGAATTATGACTTCATTGTCATTTTATATAATGATAATTTTCAGTTTTTTGAAATTTTAATAGACTGTGTATATTAATATTCCTCACATATGATAATAATAACAATAATAATAATAATAATAATAATAATAATAATAATAATAATAATAATAATAATAATAATAATAATAATAATAATAATAATAATAATAATAATAATAATAATAATAATAATAATAATAATAATAATAATCCTTACTATTAAAACTCGATTAATGTGTGTGTATATATATATATGTATATATATATATATATATATATATATATATATATATATATATCTGTAACGAATTGATTGAAGAAACTGCCTGGCGCAGAAAGCTGATTTTTGGCATGTGGGAGTCTTTTGGCTATGGCTCCAGTAAGTTCTGAGCTCAGAGCAAAATGTCGACACATCATGGAATTATGACGTCATTGTCACCTTTTTAAAAGTTAAGCAACACAGTTATTCGAGCATAACTCAGCCATTATAGGCGATAGAAGGCTGAAATTTTAATAGAATCTGTATACTAACACGTCTCACATATGATGCAACAATCATCAAAAAATGATGACTCATCACTTCGCTATGACGTCATCATTACTCATCAAAATTTTAAAAATTGACAAATTTGGTGATTTTTCGACTGATATCGATTTTCACAGTAGGACAGACATATTTAGAGATGCTCTCTCCCTAATAATTAACCAATGTGACCCCAGGCGACCGAAGGGAGCCTCCGGCGGACACAAAGTGTCCGCCAGCCGCGCAGCGCAAGCAAGCGAAGCGCGCTTGTAATAATAATAATAATAATAATAATAATAATAATAATAATAATAATAATAATAATAATAATAATAATAATAATAATAATAATAATAATAACAATATAGATTTATATAGCGCCAATTCCATAATTAATATGGTCAAGTGCGCTGTACAATTCAACAAAAGTAAGTGCATGTTGTGCATGTACGTGTGTATGTGTGTGTATGTGCATGTATGTGTATGTATGCTTGTAAGGTATGTATATGAGCTGAAATCAATTTAATGAGTATTTAATGAAGTGGTTGTGTCGTGTGCGATACGAAAAAGATGAGTTTTAATTTTTTTTAAGAGAAGCAGTGAGGGGGCATTCCGAATGCTCGGAGGGAGAAGATTCCACTCAACAGGCGCAGCTAAAGTGAATGCACGATCACCCAGAGTTTTGAAAGATTTGATAGTAGGATGATCATGTAGGATGGCAGAACTCAGTCTTGGTGTCATTGATAAGCAACTTGTTGGTGAGGAGCCAGGAAAGGATCGCAGCGATGCAAGATTGGATGGCGGAGAAAGCAGAATCTTCAGAAGAGATGAACCCGGGTTTAAAAGAAAGATAGACCTGAGTATCGTCGGCATAGCAGTGCATGTCAGGGAGGTGGGACCTAATAAGGTCGAAAAGAGGAGTGGTATAGAGACTAAAGAGAAGCGGACCAAGAGAAGAACCCTGAGGAACAGTTCAACCTCGCGGGATATTGGAGGAATCAGAATCCTTTATCGAGACGAATTGAGTCCTAACGGAGAGGAAAGATTCAAACCAAGATAGTGAAGAGTCACAAATGAAGAAATGAGATTGAAGACGATTGAGTAAGATGGTATGGTCGACAGTGTCGAAGGTTAATCTAAGATAAAGAAGAACCAGAAGGGATACGCGTTGCGATTCATGCTGAAGAGAATGTCGTTTGTGACCTTCAGGAGCGCAGTCTCAGTACTGTGATGCTTACGATAGGCAGACTGCATCCCGGGGAAGAGATGAAGTAATGTAAGATGACTCACTACCTGGATGGGAGCGGCCCTCTCAGTTATCTTAGAAATGAAAGAAACATTGCTAAGTAGACGATCGTTAGAGAAGATGGGATCGAGATTTGGTCTTTTAGTTTGTGCAAGATGATGGCGCGCTTCCAGGGAGAAGGGAAATGACAAGAGGAGAGGGAACCATTTACGATTTTCGTAAGAATGGGTGCTAGGATTGGTAAAGATGATTTGACCAGGGTTGTTGGGATAGGATCGAGGATGCAAGATTTATTAGGAGCGGAGGAAACAAGGAAACAATTTCTTCCTCAAATAATTCTTTGAATTGGTGGAAAGTTTGTTGGGATTCGATGTTTAAATTATCTGAAGGGGAATGAAAGAAGACGATGCATTTGAATCGATGGTGGAACGGATATTGTCTACCTTAATTAAGAACAAAGAAGTTGGCGAGTTCTTGAGAAAGAGCAGCCTTATCAGCATGAAGTGGTAGAACCTGTTGCTGGCGTAAGCCGAGAAGTGAGTTAGCCTTACGGAAGAGTGAGCGCTGGTCATGACAAGACTGACTGATCCAATCAGAATAGAAACTGTCATGTTTCCTGTTCATCAGGTCAGTCACAAGATTCCTCAATGCTTAAATTCAGCCAAGTGGTCACGGTCATTAGATGGGCGCCACTTCCGTTCAGCTTTCCTTCTCGCTCGCTTGGCTTGCTTGATGCTACTGGTGAACCAAGTGACACGAGAGCGGGTGACGATGTTTTTGGTTCGCGGCGGAGCATGCTGATCATAAATGGAAGATAGAGTACTGCTATGTGATGCTATAAATTCCTCAAGATGCACGGGTGGGTTAGCACAGATATCAGAGGAAGCGAGATCAGCAAGAAAGATTTGGAGGTTGATGGATTTGCAACAATAGGTAACTTCCTGAGAGGAAGGAGAAGGTCAGAGAATAGAATGACAGGAGCGGGGTCAGAGAGAATGAAGCTGTCAGCAGACGGGATATTATCAGATCGAGAATATGACCCCTCTCATGAGTTGGCTGATTCACATGCTGGATTAAAGATGGAGAACGAAGGAGCTCGGAGAACTGTTAGACTCAGACGGGATGTCAACATGGATATTGAAGTCTCCATTTATTATTAGGGAGTCCTTGCATAAGAGGATGGGTTCGAGGAGGGAAGAAAACGGTTCAAGGAAGATAGAAATAGGATGGTTCCTTGAGTAGGGAGGCCGATATATTAGGATAATACGGAGGGAGATTCAAGAAGAAGAGATAGTCTAATCCGAGAACTCAAAGATGAAACTCACCAGATGCATTGAACTTCAGCGTGAAAAATTCACGACAGAGAAGTGCCCCCACCCCGAAGATGTGCTGACTTAGCGCTCAAGGATTTGGTAGCCAGTTGGAGTGCATTCAACTCTCACCGCCGCATCCATTGACGTGAACCAGGTCTCAGTGACGGCAACAACGTCAGGAAGGTGGTCAGATACATAGTAAAGAAAACGAGATGATTTAGTCCTAAGATTCGAGCGTTGAGAAGATGGAAGGATACAAAATGAGGATGACCACGCGGGGAAGATTTAATCGACTTGATAGTAAAAAGATTGGATGGATTTCGACCCGAATAAATACGAATGGTGTTAGGGTTAAAAATTATCTATTTTTCAGGCCATCCCGATGAAGACATAGCCGTGTATTAAGCAGAGCATGATGCGATGTAATCGGAAAATCTAGTTTTAGGTAGATATTTCCTCCAATTTCTAATGATATTGTTTATGTTTTAAAATCGACCGCTTTCAAAAAATAGAATTTGTTATACTATATGAAATACAATTTGTATATCACATAATACAAGCGGACTTCGCTTGCTAGGGCTGCGCGGCTTGGTGACACTTTGTGTCCGCCAGAGGCATCCTTTGGCATCTAGGCTCACATTGATTAATTATAGAGTAGATAACATCTATGAATATGTCTGTCTTACTGTTATAATCGAAATCACTCGAAAAATCACAAAATATGTCAATTTTTTAATTTTGATGTGTAATGATGACGTCATAATAGAATGATGAGTCATCATTTTTTGATGAGATTTGTATCATATGTGAAGAATATTAACATATTCGGTCAATAAAAAGTTCTGGATTCTCCTGAAATGGCTTTATTATAGTCGAAAAAGTGAAATTTCGAATGATAAAGGTGACAATGACGTCATAATTTTATGATGAGTTGACATTTCAGTCTGAGGTCAAGACTCAGTGGAGCCATAGCCAAAGGCTCCCCAGACGCTAAAACAGCTTTCTGTGCTAAGCAGTTTCTTCAATCAAATCGTTACAGAGATAAAAACATATAATACATAGTATATACACGTACGTACATACAGTATAAACAAACATTAATCTAGCTTTAATAGTAAGGATACGGAGGTAATCAGTTTGTGAGAACCTGTAAATGACTAACTTCAGTAAAATACACTGTTTGGTAGAGGATTAACAGGGCCGGCGCCACAGGGTGTGCCCTGACAACCACTGCCTCTTTTATCCACTTTTATCCAATTGTACAGTATATATCCCTCTATAAATAGAAACACAGTTTCAGAGAAATCCCTCTTAGGACACCCACTGCCAATAAACATGGCTCTGGCCATGATTAATATCACCTGGAATGAATTCTTATAAAATCTCGAGATAAAAGAATCGTAAATATTGAGAAAACAATGGATAATCGTGGAATAAATTCAGAAACTCACATCATCTTCTAAACAACATTTAGCAAAATTAATAATCCCGCATTTGAGTTGCTTAAAAATAACATCTAATGCTTCTATGTGTTTAGAATCAAATTTAATTCCTAAATAAGAATAAAGAGATGAATAAGCAAAATCAAGCCTTTCAATACTTGGGTATAATAGTTCATACCCAAATTTATGTGAATAATAAAAAAATACCAAATAAAAAATAAAAAAGTGTCAGTTATATGTTTTAAAGATTTAATTAGGCCACAAGACTAAAATTTGAGATAGGGAAAATAGCACAAATGACAAAATTAACTTTAAATTAGATTTTCTAAATAAAAAATGCCTCAAAGTTCCATTTGGGTGAGTAAATTAAGATTTTAGGGTTTAACCCGTTGCATTATAACTTAGAATTATATAAATTGAATCACATTTGTACTATAACAATACAAATAATATGAAGGAGTGCTATCTTAGCAGTACATTCAGCGACGAATTGACATGTGAGTTTAAAATTAATAAATCAGCAGGTATATGCTCTTGTGGATGTCTATTAATACCATTGTGTATAGGAGCATAGGTGCATTCATTTTTGATATCCAAAATATTAATACACAGCATGATGAGTGGTAGTAGACTCTTAGTCTATGTCACGTGTCTGGTGGAATAACACATTAAATATGAATGCTAGCAATTAACCATTTTAATCACATGCAGATTAAGGATACCGCCCTCGAAAAAACATATGATTTGGCTCACAGCATACGATGAAATTAGAGCTATAAGAGATGTTAAGCGTGGGCAGGTATCTCGGTCAAGAAATACTTACACAATCCAAACCGTTTTTAATTCTCATTTCTAGTTTTTGAACAGTGTCTCAAAGTCTGTTTTTTTCGTTTATCGCTAGCACATCTTAATGGTAGAAATCGGCCACTCAAGGAATTGTTTAGGACATACCAAGGAATCAAACGCTTCCAAAATCGAATCATAGATAGTCTACCATATTTGCAACTTCATTGGACCAGAAGAAAGTTAAAATGACAAAAATTGTAAATTTTATCGCTGTCCGAAAAAAAAGGCTAAAAAACGGCGAAAAATGTTTGTTTTTTGGGAAATCAAGAATAAAATCACCAAGTTATAAGATATCGAAAATAAAGTAGTCTTACGTTCCTCCCCTAATAATATGGAACAACTCTTGAAATTTTCTTAATTTCTATCTAAACCAATTTTGAGTTAAAATTCTGTAAAGACGGTCAATTTTGAAAATTTAAAGTCCCGAGATATATAGAGATTTTAAGTTTAAATTTTAAGAAGAATGTAGAATGAGTTATTAATAATGAACAAAAGCATTCACAGACATTTATTCGCATTTATACTACTGATTTAGGTATATTCGAAACAAATATTTACAAAAAATAGCAAGAATACCCTAAAAATCCATAAATTTCCTTGAGGCCTCTAACCCCGAATATTTTGAGATAATTGTAAATAATAATTCATATTCCTGGCACTACGAAGTATAATCTATCAGTTTAGAGAGCTTACAAAAAGTATATTAGGAAGTTAGAGCGAAAGTCTACGACTTTTAGTTTCCAAGTTAGCATTTACGAAAAATGCTACGTCATCATATGACAAAAATCTAAAACTTACATTCCATAGGATGTAGTGCAATTATTATCAATGAATCATATATGTGCCCTCATAAAAAGTATATTAGGAAGTGAGAACTAAGAATTTGGGCTTATATTTACAGAGATAGAGATATATCTCTTTTTGGACCCTAAATGGGGTTTTTTGACCGAATCCGAGAGGTCCAAGGTCAGAACTTTCAAAATAATTATCAAAAGTTCTCAACTTTTCTGTACACCTTATTAACGACAATTGTATTCATTATTTAGCATTATAGTCACATTTGGATACATATTTAATGATTAGATTCGCCATTTTCTAATATATTCAAAGTTCTCCATATAATTTGTATTACAATTAAATCAATAATAAGTCGAGAATTATTTATCTTTTGACAAAGGACTGTTTGAGGGACTTATATATTTTCGCATATGACCTTTTATTTAAGAATATAATAGATTATATATCTTCAATAGTTTTTAAGATATGACATCTGCCTCTTTCGGGACCATAGAGAGATATTATGCCTGAACTTTATCTATAATAAGAGATATCTCAAGAACAAATGGTCGGAACTGAACAAATCTTTTTATGAAACGATCATAATTTTATTTCTGATCCAGTGATCGCTAAATATCTGATATCAAACAGGCGATTTCCCGAGCATTGTATAAATAAACTTCCTTATAGAGCAATTTTGTTTGGATTTCCTTTGGCCATTCTTCTAAATCTTTGTGTTATATAATCTCCAATGGGGTCAAAACAATGTTAAGGTCCATATCATTAAAGAATTATCAAATAAGTTAAAAACTAATTGGTAAATGCGTCAAAAACCTCCAATAATTTTTAAATTTTTAGTAACGCTAAACTTTAGGGAGTTAACTCATAAAAATCAAAATAAATACTGTCCAACTAGTGCTATCAGATGGTAGACCGCTCAGTAATACAATGAAATTAGCAATTAAAAATTTTGCCGTTTTTTTTACGCCAGGCAAGGTTTTTCGAGGGCGTTATCCTTAACATTAGTGCACTACTGATATCCATTTTTAAGACTAAATTCATAGAATTGACAGAATGGCAGTGGACACAATTGGGATTTCCTTGGTTAGAAATAGACATCAACTTCAGACTGGTATCCATCTAGGATGTGATTTCGATAAATTACCTATTTATCCATAGCCAACTACGCTCTTATTGAAAGTCACTAAATTTGCGTACATAATTCATAACTAATTAAATAGTTTCCCTTTTGTTCCAGTGTAAATATTATATATACAGTACATATTATTTTTCGTCTCTAACTGATGCTGTCATATATTATTGTTTACCGCTTTTTGCATTTAGCATTTCGCAATAGACATTTGCTTTTGCTCTCTATTACATTCTTGGGCAATGTAATCTGAGCCTACACTCTTGCAGAACCTTACTGAGCTGAAAGCACCAAAGTCATCTTGCTAAAAGTAAAAGTTAGGTGCTATCATTCTTTCCTACTGATGGCCGAGTTTTTCTCAGTAAAAGCGCCATCATATATAAACAGATGCTGCATACACCCCACTTTCTAACTATCAGTAGGTTTAGCACCTCACCCAGATTGTAAACTTCCCCAGAACATATCAGTATGGATTCGGGGGGTATATAAATCTATAAAATTTACTTCACTATTTAGATAGTCCACAATCAAATCTTGAATTTGAACTTGATTGTTGAAATAGCAACTACTAACAGTGGTCGATATATTGACGATGTCCGAGTATTTCTGTTGGGAATTTAATTTTACATTTGGTGAATTTGAAAATCTAGCAATGTTAAAGTGCGACTGAGCTATTTTTTCGAGAGATTGGACTAATGCTTTTAATAAGAAGAATTAAGATACATTAATCTGTATGATTTGCCTTATTTACAAAAAGATAGGCAAAATTTATTGTGGAAGATTAACAGTAAATGCTGGTAATAAGAACACCGGTTATTTGAACTTGATGGACATTATAAGAACTTTAACTCGATTAACTCAATATTTTGTATTCTGCTCCATTGAATTCATATCGAATAAAAGAACATTCCATTGTAGACATAAGAACATTCTACTCATAACGGTTGAGATGTACTCTATATCAGTGATATTCAAACTGGGATAGGCCGGCTTTCAAAATTTTATATCTCAACATAGTATTAGTAATTGCATGATTTACTGTTGGGATTACATCTGTTAGAAGTAAAGATTGTTGACGTATACAATATATGCCTGTTATAAGATGTCCTTATAAACGGCATCTACTGTTTTAACTAGACACCTTAGATAACCTTAACCTTAAATAAATTGATACACATATTTTAATTCAATTATTATTCGAACTCCCCTACATTTAAAAAGTTGATTGATTGCTATGGTTCTCTTAATTAATGATCTCCATTACATAACTAAACAATAGACGTAAATGTACGATTGTACACATATTTAACAGAAATTATGTCAATTTCTACTACAATCGATGGATTCAGAGAAGTCACAACGGGCCACCCTCTCTATCAAAACAAAGTATGAGGTGATCTAAGCACTATCTGAGCCAAGTACTACACAAGCGAGTGTGGTTGATATTTATTGAGTTTCGAGACCCTTAGGTGGTAAATGTGAAAAAATAGAATATAAATTATGAAATTGTTTTGTAACTAGTAACAAAAGATGAATATAAAAAGAGTTATATTAACTTATGTACTAATTGATATTTACGAAAAGGTTCGCAAAAGGAATCACATTTCGGGAACAACACTAACTGAGAATGCTAAAAAATTCGCGACCGCAGATGTGCTGAAATTCACACCAAGTGTATCACAGTTACAGAGGTGGAAACTACGCCATGGTATCATTTGGAAGAAACATCAGGGATAGAAGCAAGACGGGGACCTTGATGCTGCAGAAGCTTGAAGTGAATTAGTAGAGTGCCCAAACTTGAGCAATACTGCAGACATTTTAAATTCAGACGAATCGGGTATTTACTTTCGTGGATTTACGGAGCTTGGACATGGTATTGTAAATGAACACCTTTGTCAGGGAAAATAAGCTAAATAGCTTCTGACGCCCTTGTTTGTGTCAATATGAGAGGAGAAATGCACTCTATTGGTTATTGGGAAATCTAAAACACCAAGAGGAGTCGCCAATGGTCCTGTAAAATTGCCAGTCGTCTCTAGAAATTTAAAAAACGCTTGTATGACTGGGGATTAATCAAGGAGTGGCTTGAGACTTAGGATGAACAGTTTAGTAGGCTAAATAAGAGACAAGTCCTACTATTGTTAGGTAACTGCTCTATACTAAAGAAGGAAGAATTGTAAATATTATTCTTCACTTTTTATCACTCAATACTTCATTAATTAAACCATGGATGTGGCTGTGATACACAGTCTTAAATCCTATTACAGAAGCAAATGGAATAACAGAATAATAACAGCCTTCGACGCTGATGAAAACGCAATTGCCTTGGGTGTATGTCGGAATGCAAAAACTTTGGATGCCTTCTTCATTCTCCGTAATGCATGGAATTCTGTAAAATAGACCATACAAGTAAAAATTGTTTCAGAAAAGGAGGGAGGGTATTTATGGATAGTATCATCAACGATGATTTAGCAGTGTTATCATTCCAATTAGAATGTCAGTTGATTGTTTTATGTTAACTATTATTATGGATAAAGATCTGAAAGTGGCAGGCGAATTGAAGGATAGGGAACTTTTGGACTCAGTTAGAGTGAAATGAAATGTAATAGACGTGGTAGATTCTGATGAAGAAGAAGGTGAGTGAAGTTAGTCAATCATTAAAAGAGACCCCAAACTCAAGATGTACTCGAGGCACAAATACAGTCAAGCATTACGTTTAACAATTAGGGAAAGGTGATAAGAAAGCACTTGGCTAATTCAAAATGTATCACAGGTTCAAATCATTGAGTGTATAAAACAATCAAGTATTGAAGATTTATCGCAATAAATCAACATTTAGGAAACATTTTAGCATCATTTAAGAGAAGTGTAAATCCGAACTTTTGATTCTGAATGAGAAATCTTGTTTGGAAGCCAACCCTTGTTTAATAAACCCAAAATATTGAACATCTACCTCCCAATATATGACTATAATTAAGCTATGGCCAGGCATTAATTAGGATTTGGCTACAGTGAATCCGATACTTACAAGTACTTCAGTATATGAGCAAACAATTACATAAATTGGATAGGTATAGTAAAGGTGTCAGACATATTACATTCTTGTGCCGGTTTAAGACAAAGGGATCTGATAAGAGTGGATCTTTTAAAATTTAAGCTGTTTATGCCTTGCTTTTCAGCATGAGCTAAGAAGGAATTCAAAGTTTGATTGACCGACATTGTCTTTTAAAAGCATTTCGCAGAATTTCAACAGAAAATATGTAAAAGATAACCATTTTAAAATTAATATTCATGAATAGTAAATTTTGATATGTTCCTACGTTTATCCATACTTTTAAAACTCGATTAATGTATATATATATATATATATATATATATACAGAGTGACTAATAAGTTATGCCCTAAGCTTAATTAGGGATAACATTCTTATACTTTTGTAGAGTGAATCTTTCGAAAAATGTGGCACGAAAAGCAGCTCAAATCGCGAGGCAGGGTCCACTGCATTTAGAAGTAATTTTCCAGAGTCTTCAAACTCTAGGAAGACTGAGCTCACACATTTTCTTCGTAGACTCTAGAATTGTAGAAATATAGGATGTTCAGATCAGTGCATTTTGAGAACCAGTTTGATCATTGTTTTTTGTAATGTGAAAGAAAGTGCTATTTTGGGTTATTTTACAAATGTATATAATTTGAATTGTGTATGAATAACTTTTTCTCATTGCTATTAATTAATTCAGTGGATTAATATTTCCATGGTGAATGAAAGGTATCTGGTGCTAAATCGTCATGGATCCTCGATAATGAAGACATTTTTTACAGAAGCATTGGGCATTGATACCTTTTGTATAATCAGAAATTTCAATTTTTCGACTATAACTCGGTCATTTTAAGTGATATCATATCATATAATGCTGAAAGTTCAATAGAATGTGTATAATAATATATCTGAAAAATGATATCTCTCATCAAAAAAATGATGAATCATTACTCTGTTAGGACGTCATCATTATCCAGCCAAAAAAGGTTGGAATATTCAATTAGTAATGGACCAGGGATTATGCATTGTTTGTCTAAACGAATTAAATGATATTCATTAAGAGCGTGGATAACATGGCCACTTAATACACAGCTGTGTACGCCACCGAGAAGGCCAGTTTCAGTAGTATACAAAGATTAGTAATACCACTAAATTAAAAACCATATAATATATGGAGCTTGGAAATGTAGTGTCAAAATGTTTTTTTTGTACACCGTGTTAACTTTACCATCGGGTTATTCGTACCAATTTACCCAAGATAAAAGTATTAATTAATTCGTTTTTATAACTAATTCCCATCGGGTATTTCTAACACTGGGTAATCCTTACTAATATTTTTTCTTACTCTTTATGGGGTAAAAATTCCAGTTTCACAGTACATTCTATTGATTTTTCATCACTCGTGGTTTGTGCTTATATTTAGCTTACTATTACTATCGGTCTATTTTTAAATCATTTTATTCTCACTTCTATCGGTTTAATCTTAAAGCTGTTTATTGTTACGTCGGTTCATTCTAACATCGGTTTATTCTTAATATTTTGATCTGAAAAGAAATAGTATGTAAAATAGTATGCAATTCAGCTTCAAACGGTTGATATGTTATGTGATTCCGCAATGAGCTCTTTTTAGAGCGAAAAATATCATTCTAAACATTACCTGCAAGTTCAAATATACTAGATTTTTATCTTTTTTTATCGCAGCTCACAGCATAGAAGATGCCTTATGTTATGATCGTAGTCGAACATCTTTCCAGGAGTGAGTAGACGGACGGACGGAGGGAAGGTCCGTCTGCTCGCTCCTGGAAATTCTATCAGCAAAAATTGCATCAAATTTGGTTTAAATTCCTTATATGGTGGAGATTTGAACCTGGGTTCAAATTCTGAAAAGATTACACACCTCGTATATTACGCTTTTTTATTCATTGATCTAAACAAACATTTAACTGTAATAAAATAGGATCTTTATTTTTCTGGCCTTCTCGGTGCCTTGCACCGTCGTGTACTAAAAAGGCTATGAAAGATAAAAATGGATAAATAAGTATGTTAGGCTAAATCGCGTCTTGCATATGCGTATACATTCCTAGATTACTCTATTTTTCATGAATCGCGAGGTGAGAAAGAAATGATCGTGCTTACTGAAGTAAGTGATAACCCTAAACGCCTCAATGGAACTGACTAGTCAAATTAACTGTGGTTTAATGACTCATGTAAATAAAATAGTGGAAATTTATTTCCTCCTGTTTAGGGAATTTAATAGTAACATGCAAATATGGGTTGAAAGAGTGTTTAAAATGGAGGAACTGCATTCGTTCGAATTTTCAAATCATCGAGATGCTATGAGTAAGAAAGAGGATGGATGATAGAGGTTTGGTATTTGTCTAAAATAACACTTCGAAGTCCAATATGTAAAATAGGCTCTTTATATTAAGTACGATCTTTGTCTGAAAGAATTCTTGAAAGTTTGTCATTGTTAATGGGTCTGGACACGCATTCCAATGAGCACTTAGGCCAAATTTTAGCACCAACTAGAGTTTTAACTTAAGTCACATCCATAAGATTGGTATTCACTACCATTTAAGGTAGGACTTATAAGTTCGAACTTAAGTCCTAACTTCAATGAAGGAACCTGGAGCTTGTAGGTATATAATGTAGATGTTTTCTAATTGTTTCATAACTTGTAATTAAAATCATTCAACATTATTAAACAATAATTTGTCTTGATTTCCAAAAGTTTTAAATCGTTTACACATTATTTCGCTCTGTATTTGTTTAATGTACGAGGGGAATATAAAGTTCACCGAAATTTGATCTTAGAGAAGTATTTAACATGACCCACAATACAAATTCTACGATATAATTGTCACTAACGAGTACATTTTGTAGTGTAGCACAGTTAATCTTCTTAGGTTTCTAAATTCTAAAATATCATCCCACGATGGCAATGGCTTCAAAACCACTGATTGATAATTCTAAGTTTGAGCAGATAGCGGAGAGTAGTCAAATTCCTGGTTAACGAAGGCGAGAATACTTCCAAAATAGTAGGCTAGAAGCTGTTTAAGGTAATGCAGCTCTAGGGAAAACCATCATATATGACTGAGTTGAACGTTTTCGTTCCGGCCGAATAAGGCTTGAAGATGACAAACGGAGCGGTCGTCCAATAACCTCGGTCACTCAGCAAAAAATCAATCGAGTAGATGAAATGGTTCAAGCAGATCGAAGAATCACTTTGGATCCTTTGGAGGAGTGTATAGTAGAGTGTGTCAAAAAATTCTAAAGTTTGAAACTTTTAATGATTACTATTTAATAGTTTACTTTGATAACCAAATGTTCACCATAAAATATTCAAGCAATTTGGAGATGATTTAGTGATCGCGCAAGGTAGGCTTCTCCAAGTGC
Source organism: Aphrocallistes beatrix (assembly GCA_963281255.1). Taxonomy (NCBI): domain Eukaryota; kingdom Metazoa; phylum Porifera; class Hexactinellida; order Sceptrulophora; family Aphrocallistidae; genus Aphrocallistes; species Aphrocallistes beatrix. The sequence goes on from OY725496.1 coordinate 2,133,393, forward strand.
AGATTTATAATGAGATTTTTTCCGGTTTCGGGATAAAATTGCAAAAGGATAACTTCTGGTATAAGCAATGGATCTAAAAACCTTGTATTGAGATCTTTGGGCATGGTTTTATATCAGCCAATATTACATTTTGATGGGCTAAAATATATCGGTCCGGAGATATTGGTGAAACTATTTGGGGCCATTCATAATTACAAGTTTGGCTGGTCTGATTTCACCAATATCTCCGAACCAGTAGAATTTATCCCATCAAAATTTATTATTGGCTGATATAAAACCATACCCAAAGATCTTAATACAAGGTTGTTAGATCCATCGCTTATACCAGAAGTTATCCTTTTGCAATTTTATCCCGAAACCGGAAAAAATCTCATTATAAATCTGCACTTGGTGAAGCCTACCTTGCGCGACCACAAATCATTTTCAATTTCAAATTGCTTGAATTTTTTATGGTGAACAGTTGGTGACCAAAGTAAACTATTTAAGGGGTAATCATCTAAAGATTCAAACTTTAGACTTTTTGACACACTCTAGTGTATAGGGATATCAAGGCCTAGCATTGTTGAAATTTTGCACGAATTCTGAGGGTATAAAAAGGTATCCACTAGATGGGTGCCTAAAATGCTTAATAATGATAAAAAACATGTCCGCTTGTAAATAAGTGAGGATATGCTTCGACGGTACTACGCAGAGCAGAAGTTTCTCGATCGAATAATAACTATGGACGAAACTTGGATTTATTTCTATGATCCAGAGACAAATTAGCAGAATTATAGTGGAAGTACACCAGCAGTCCTCCCCCGAAGAAGTTAGAGGGATTAGGTCGAACGCCAACACTCATTTTTCTAGGCTGCTGCAGGACATCCGCATGCCCGCATCGAATTGCCTGGTAACGTCTGGGACAAATATCTTTAAGGTTAATAATGGCTGAAAACGTCGAATTTGAAAATTTCACAATAAGTTTTGTTTTGAGTAAAAGAATGGTTGAACTTGCTTGTTTCTACCTAAAACTCCAAAAGTCAAATTAACTTCAACGAACAAAAACCATCTGTATTTACTTTGTGAAGCTATGAATTCAAATTAGGGAATAAAACTCACAAAACAACATAGAGACAAAGCGAAGGAGGATATGAATTAATTTCGTGGTGAGAAAACTGCATGAGTCAGGGTCATTGCATCAGCTATTATTAAGAGAAATGATCAGAAGGAAAATATACTTGTCTTAAAAGGTTTGAGAGATGATAAAGATGTTCCCTTGTGTAATATCTTTGATAGTGGCACACTGATGGTGCTCCAGCCATGATAGGGCGCCAAAGTGTTTTCGTCGCACATCTGTCAACCGTATTACCAGAGGACTGTATTTACTAACGTATTAAGTTCGAACTCAAATCGGTTTTGCCAAGATTGATTTCCATCAAGATTTAAGTTTGTGTTTAAGTTTAAACATCTCTAATGCAACTTCCAGGCTTATTAGATTCCCCATGACTAGTAAGAACCTTTGACTTTGAGGATAGTTTTTAGATCGCTCCATTTTCTTTCACCTCATCAACTTCTCAATAAATTGAATGCAGAGATTCGCTTTTCCTGTGATAACAATCCAGTGCCTTTCATATCAATGTAGGCGCTATTATCTGAACTCCTAATCTAATCCCAAACAATTTCAATGAATTCAAACAATGTGCACTCTTCGTCCAATTTATTTTGCGCGTACTTTTTCAATTTCATTGTCTTGAATATTATGATAATAATTCACAATGTTTATGAACCGGAAGATATATCTTAGTAAGTTGTTTTGATATATTTTTGGATACATTGATGTACTAGATCTATGGCTAACATATTGGTCCCGATAATGTTTAGCATCCAATTGCACAACTACAGAATATTCCTTTAGAACTACAGTCAGGATCGCTTATTATGAACCCGCTTAATATGAACATTCGTTTATAATGAACTGACCTCCTGGTCCCATTTTAAATTCTTAGATAGGATTTGTATTGAATCAAATTCGCTTAATATGAAGTATCTCTATAATGAACAAATTTTTGGTCTCCTGGTGGTTCACAATATGCGACTCTGACTGTATCTTGATTCTATATCTATCTTGATGTCATGATGAATAGATCTTCGGACATTGGTTGCTTCCAAGGAATTGTCATATTATTCAGTACACTAAATGCGCAAATAATCGTGCAACGATAATCAGGAGTAATAATTGTTTTGCATTTCTGTAAAGAAATTATTTTCAACATAAATTCCAACCTGGGATAATCTCCAAATACGAGAATCGTGTACAGATACGGGAAATCTTCAAAACATTATCAAACTGACCACCTGAAAGGCATAATGCATCGACACTGAGAGAATGGTAGAAATATCGTTTGATATAATCAGCGTCATTTTTGTTAGGTTTTTAAAACATTATGTGTCTCGTCAACCAGTCCAAACTCCCCCTAGAAGGTGGGGAATATCACAAGAATAAGATTTCCCTCTAGATTAGAGGCATATTGACAAATTTGGAGTAATTTTCTTGTAAACCAAGTGAAACACTAATAATATAACGACTATCCAAGATTGACTCACTTAAACTTATTCTTCACATGTTAGTTGAAATGTACCCGAAGCAAAGAATCGCAAAACTACACAAACTTGACGTGGGGAGTGCTGCATGGGAACGATCAGTTGAGTTGAGAATGGTTTTCTAGCTATTCAGCAATTCGCCGTATTGATGATTTGAGAAACGGTACAGCTGGACAAGTTCAAAATCGTCAAAGCAATCCAAGGATCTCTAAGATCAGGCCCATTGCTCCACCATTCCTATAGTGGTCAGGCTTTTTAGTATTATTCATTAACATAGTAAGTGGTCAGGTCATGACTTGACTGGCCTGACCACATCCGCAGGCTCTGGCACTATATACTTGGATGACATTGCAATTTCATAGAATAAATGACATATGTACTAATAGTACTATTATAAATTCCTTATTAACATAAAAAGAAACAATTCATTCTCAAAAAATAAATAGTAAATTGATGATAAAAGTTAGCACTTAAGTTCGTACTTGCTTAAGGTTGGTGTTTCCCATGCGAAACTTGTTTTTTATTAAAAATGTGCCCAAATTGCTGTTTTATCATTTTTAGATCCTTATAGGGGTTCTAAACAATAATTCAGATTTTCAATAACTCCAGCCCCAATATTTCGCCAATTTGAGCCACTTGTATCACCTGGTGTCGCTCTAAAAACGACACATTTTAAATGCGAAATGTCCCACAGCTATAACTTCTTTTAACAGTGCCAGATCATCTTTTAAATGTTGAATTCATGCTCAGCACTAGATTTCCAGCAATTTGATATATACATATTGACCATATTTGGAAACATTTTTGTTTGACCGTGCCTAGCAACGGCCAGGAATTTTTAAACATTCCTGACCGTTGCTAGGAAAAGGTAGCCAAAAATATTTCCAAATATGGTCAATATAGTATATATCAAATCGTTGGAAATTTAGTGCTGAATACGAATACAGTATTAAAATAACGACCTGGCATAGTCAAATAAAGTTATAGGTATGGGATTTCGGCCGAAACTATCGGACATGGTCATTTTTGGGTCCCCATTGATAACTGTCAACTTTTTCACACTTTTGAAGGTGTCATGATGTGAAAATATTTGATATGACATATTTTGAAGTTAAGTACTACCATAAGTTGTTGATTTTGGATGTTTGGATGTTATTTATTATCAGAATACAGTAAAAACAAATGGAAATCAAGCCTTTCCGAAGGAAATTGCTTTGTAGCCTGTTTTTAGCACTTAAAAAAATCAATTTTACAAAGGAGGAATCTCTAGTTACAAAGGTCGGAGAGTTAAAAACTCGACGGTTTTAGAAAGATCTCGTCACGTAGAACAAAATGATAGAGACAGATTTTTGATATTCTACTTTAGAAAAAAGTTAACATATTTTTCCTTACGAAAATCTGCCTCTAAATTTTGTATAAACGAAATTTGAAAGAAAAATTATTTGTGTTAAAATTGAAAATTCTATTTCTATTATTTTCTTTATTCAACCATTTTGTGCAAGAATAATTGGGTAAAAGAGGCATAAGGCATTGAAGTTTCCTTGAATGTCCTTTATAAATCAGGTCATTTGGGAAAAAAAAAATTTTTCTCTTACTTCTTGGGCTCCCGAAAAGTGTATTTTTGCAGATAACTCATCGAGAATAGTTTCCACAAAAAATTTCAGGAGAAAATAATGAAAACTTTTAAAGTTAGTACTGGAAGGAAACACCAACCTTAACTTGTGAATAAGGTCCTGATGTTTCCGCAATTCGAAAATCATCATTAGCATTCGATCACCAAAGAACTGAGTGAACGGCTTAATGTCTCACTTAACTAATTTAATCAGAGCAACGAATATAATCAAAGCTCGTCTTGTTAATAATGCTGCTAACTGTGCACCAGAATGAAGCATTGCAAAGTTTTGAGAAAACAATTGAGGTTCGCTCGCTTGTGCTACGCGGTTGGCGGACATATAATGTCCTCCAGAGGTCGTTTGGCGCTAAAGGCTCACATTGATAATGTATAAGGGAGATAACATCTCTAAATACTTGCACGCCTGACTTAGTGTTATAAGCGATATCACTCAAAAATCAATAAATTTCGATTTTTCACTTTTGGATGCGTAATAATGAAGTCATAATATAATAGTGAGCATCCATTTTTTAATGATAGTTGTATCATAGGTGAAAAATATCAATATACAGTGTATTAAAATTCAGCTTCCTAAAACGGATGAGTTATTATAGTCGAAAAACTGAAATTTCTAATTATAAAAAAGGTGACAATGACGTCATAATTCCATGATGAGTCAACATTTTCGTCTGAGGTCAGAACTTATTGGAGCCATAGCCAAAAGACTTCAACATGCAAAATCAACTTACGTACCTGGCAGTTTCTTAAATCGAATCCGTTATATATATAAATTCAACATTTTCCGATTTATCGAGTGACGATTAAAACAGTCAGACAGCCGCATTTAATTATGTTATTTACCTCATAATTAATCAATGTAAGCCTAGGTGCCCACATAACTCGTTCGGCAACCGGACGTGCAACACAAGAAAACGAATCGCGCTTGTTATTAATAAAAAGTTTGCAAATATGACATTAAGGTAGGGAAAATTAAAATCGAAACATTTTTACTAAATAATTGAAAAATCGTTTGCAGAAGTTAAAATTTGACTTATAACATATAGTATTTCGCTTCCCGGATCGATATTGTTTGATAGGTAAATGTATCATGGTCATTGGATCATGGGTCACGGGTCAGAGGTTATGCGATAAATTTTGTAAATGTATTATACATTGATAAATAGATCGAATATCCGATACCACTTTATAATAAAAAATAGAGAGGATTATTTATTATATTTTGCACTCACAATGGCCTATATTTCTCAATTTTTTGCGGTGGTTGATCATATATTTCGTTGTCTCGTAAATAATATTTTTTATCAATTAAAAAAACTCATATCCCAGGTACATTTTATGGTCAATGTACTTTAAAAATACTTGTTCTTATCGAAGATTACCGTTAATAAATCAAAAGTAAGAATATCATTTTAGTATTAAGAATCAATTACAGAATATGGTGATTAATATAATTTTTCATCAGAAAAAGAGTGATATGCAAACTTGGCACTTTCGAAATACCCTATATATCTAAAGAATATATACAAAATCGATAGAACAAAATTCTTCAACTTATTATAATTCGTAAGTATCTGACCTCGGAGATTAAATTCTTCCAGTGTCGAAGAAAAATCGCCAACATTCTAGAGGAGAAAAATGGAATTAATAAATAAAATAAATAATTAACATATTAATGGATGTTTATCAACATGAATTTTCCTTTGTGAGGCGTTATGATAGATGATAAAATTTAAAAGAAATTTAATATCATACTTTAGAGTTGAACGAAAAATGTCAATATGTACAACATTAATATACTCAAATAGCACTTATTTGAAGATGTATTCACTCGAGAATTAAGATTGGAAGTATTATGCTGACAATGCATATCGCACTACACGGACCAAAGCAATTAACACAGCATCAATGAACGTACAAATAGTAGCAAAGGGATCTATTTATGAAGATGATTAATTTTAAGTGGTAAATAATTTATCTAAATGCATCTCAAAATTTTATTAAATAATACACTTTCGAATTTGTCATTGTAGAAAATTTCCAAACAACTCTTCCTTCCAAAAATATTAAAGTATAAATCATTGCTGCCTAATGCTACATTTGTTCATTTTAACGACTACAAGCACGCTTCGCATGCTTAAGCTCATCCCATAGTCTCGACATGGTCCCGAGTGATTATTGCCTTTTTTAGAATGGAAAAAGTCACTACAAGATAAAAGATTCGAAAATTTCTCAATTCTGCTGTGGATACATCGCTTGATCGTAACTCGACATAATTCTTTGCTAGCAGTATTGAAAACGTTCCAGAAAGATGCCAGAAGTGGAAAGAAATGGATAATATATAAATATATATACTATCGACAGTGACACAATCTAATTGTTTGCGGTGCAATACAAACAAGAGCAAAAAATCAATCCTAATTAATCCTAATTTCACTCTAAATTAAGAAAATTTAAATATTAAGCTAAATGACCACTTTGCAGGGTGACCAATAAGTTCTGTCCCAAGCTTGAATTGGTACAGAATTTCGTATACTCAAATAATCTTAGTTATTAAGGTCTTTCGAGTTTGTAATTCGAATAGTTTCAATGATGATAAATGATTTACGAGTTTAAGACTTAGAACTGTGTATTGTAGGGTGAATTATTTGAAGAAAATGTGTCTTGACTCACAGCCAAATCGCGCGAATTGGTACAGGTAGGATTTTGCAGCGAAAGTTTTGCGAAAACATGTCCACATCGATCTTCCAACAAGATGGGGCTCCGGCTCACACATCCAAATTGAGCCAAGGTTGGTGTAAACTACACCAACCTTGGCTCAATTTGGATGTGTTTGCCTGGCCATACTTGTTTCGCCCAGAAATCGGGTAGGTGCGAACTACACCGTGTAGTTCGCACCTACCCGATTTCTGGGTGAAACAAGTATGGCCAGGCAACTCTCCTGATCTCTCACCCATTGAGAATTTGTGGGCATATATGAAACAGGCGCTGTCTAAGATGCAAACTCCAAATAATTTAGAAGTGCTCCAAAATCAGGTCAAATCCGTCTGATCAGGAATCCCACAAAGCTTACTCAAGAGTTTGATAGATGGAATACTTATTAATATCAGAAAATGTGTCCAACTACAGGGTGATTTTTTGAAAGTGAAACTTTTCAATTTGTGTATTATATTTATATTTTTGTAATCCAATGGTTTCCTTTTCAAAGAATATTCCTTTTTTATGTACATTTTCTTTTTTAATTAAATAATAGATTTTGATTGCGATCCGGATGAGTAAAAGACAAATTAACTCAACCTTTAATAAGCAAGAAGTAAAATTTATCATTTTAGAATTCGGTCAAAATCCTTCTCCAAACAGCAGTAAAAAGGAAATTTTGTCAGCGTTTTGCTTTGACAGGACGAAATCATCTTAAGTACAGATTGACTCATTTCACTAGAGTGTATACAAACTTTCATGGGAGAAAATAATGTGTTGGGTAGGCTTTGTGGGTGGAAAAATGCTCAAAATCCATTGGTTTATCGATACAAAGGGAAAAACAGTTTCTGTGAATGGAGAGTATTATCTTAAAATGCTCAAGGAAGTACTTTGGCCTCAAATTCGGTATTCATACGTAAGGGATTCTGGTTTCAACAAGATGGTGCTAGACCTCATACATGCAGAACAGTTTTGGATTTTCTGCGAGAAAAGTTTCATGGAAGAATTCTTTCAAAATTAACTGATATAATTTGGCCACCATATTCACCTGATTTAAACCCTCTAGACTATTTTTTCTGGGGCTATGCAAACGAAAAGGTGTTTGAAAAGCAATCCAAGAGCATTAATGAATTAAGACAAGTAATTGAAGATACAGCGAATAATATGGACTCAAAGGTGTTGCATAAAGTTGTGGAAAATTTTATAAAAAGAGCGGAAACATGTGTGAAGTACGGAGGTTGTCACTTTGAGCACCAACTTGCTTAAATATTTAGGATTCGGTTATAAAAGTAAATTTACATATACACTGCCTGAACAAAAGTATTCGTACACCCCATAATTTCCTATACAAATAGTTATAATACTAATTTATTTAGCGAGTCAAGGTATTTAATTGGTAAGAGACACGCTTAATTTAACTTCAAAATCGAATTACTCATTTTATGATCTTACCACTCAATTAATCTGCCACAAGGTTAAATATTCTCAGACTGTGCCACCCCGTACCACTTATGCCATCATATACAATGGTGATAACTCGTGATATGTGCCATAGGGTAGCAAATGCCGAAAATACTTAATTTAGAAGGAGAGTAATTAAGTTAAAAGCATATAAAGTGGGTAATTTGATTGTGGAGAATTAGAATTTGAAGTTAAATTAAGTGTATCTCTTACCAATTAAATACCTTGACTCGCTAAATAAATCAGTATTATAACTATTTGTATGGGGAATTATGGGGTGTACGAATACTTTTGTTCAGGCAGTGTATTAAGATGGAAAGCAGAGTAGTAGCAAGCTTCATATTTGTGAATTAATTCTGTTAAGAAAAATTGAAAAGTTTCACTTTCAAAAAATCACCCTGTTGTTATATTGGAAAATAAGTATACTGTATTTCTGATGAAATGTAGGCATACTGAATGGTTATCGAGTAGGAAAAGAGTTTCGGGACATACTGATATATACATGAATATATGTAACGAATTGATTGAAACTGCCAGGCACAGAAAGCTGATTTTTGGCATGTAGGAGTCTGTTGGGTATGGCTCCACTAAGTTCTCAGACGAAAATGTTGACTCATCATGGAATTATGACGTCATTGCCACCTTTATGATCATTAGAAATTCCAGCTTTTCGACTATAACTCAGCCATTTTAGGTGATAGAAGGCGGAAATTTTAATATAATGTGTATATTAAAAAACCTCAGATATGATGCAACTAGCATCAAAAAATGATGACTCATCAATCTGCTATGACGTCATCATTACGCATCAAAATTTTTAAAATTGACAAATTCGGTGAATTTCCGTAGATATCGATAATAGCAATCGGACAGACGTATTTAGAGATGTTATCTCCCTTAAAATAATCAATATGCCCCCAGGTGCCCAAAGGGCGTCTCCGGTGGACACAAAGTGTCTGCCAGCCGCGCAGCCCAAGCAAGCGGAGCGCGCTTGTAATTATTAAATTTACAAAAATTATATTAATTGATAAGCATCTAAAAAGAACAAAGAAGTGATACTACCTCAAGTTGCTCCAGTAATTGTGGATGGGAACGAATTTTTAAATTAAAACACGTTGACTTGTAAGCATCGATAACATCATATTTCGAAACTGTCCCTCCTAAATAAAAGAAACATAGTAAAAAGGTTGCATACTTCATGATCAACATCACTTTAGAACTAGATTGGGTATTAAAATACAGGTTGGCAATCCTACGTCAATTACATTCTACAAATAAATATGATCAATCTCGATATTTTGCATATGTATATATAATATAGCATTTGTCTATTAATGAGATCTGTGATACTTTCCAAATTTAGGGAACATACATAGGCACAAGTTTTGGAAAATAGAATAAAACCAGAGGTGCTTGCCCCCCAGAAAAATTTTAAATCTTAAATGCTCAAATATCGATATACAGCTATTGTTGTTCAGGAAAAGAAATTCTCGGATTATAGTTGAAGAAAAATGTTGGGATATATATTTAGAATCAATTAACATAATTTTGGGATTTACTTGTAACCTATAAGTTTGTGTGGAGTCTTGCCATACCCCAGCTTCCTCCACTGCTCCATTGCTCAGCACAACGGCCCCCCACAAGCTACAAACCTGGGCGGGGCCGCCCCCCTAGGGTCCAGAACTCAAAAACAGAGGAATATAAATAACAGCTGTTGGATGTGTAATAGCTATGCTTATACGGATCTAAATCAGCATGAATCGCCAACACGTATCTCTTCTGGTTCTTTATGATCTTAGTTCAGCCTTCGACACCGTCGACCATACCATCTTACTCAACCGTCTCCAGTCTCATTTCGGCATTTGCGGCTCTTCTCTGTCTTGGTTTGAATCTTACCTCTCTGGTAGGACTCAATTCGTCTCGATTAAGGGTTCTAATTCCTCCAATATCCCGGTCCAACACGGAGTTCCTCAGGGTTCTTGTCTTAGTCCGCTTCTCTTTAGCCTCTATACTAGTCCTCTATTCGACCTCATTAGGTCCCACCTCCCCGACATGCACTGCTATGCCGACGATACTCAGGTCTATCTTTCTTTTAAACCCGGTTCCCCGGTTCCACCGGTTAAACCCGGTCCCGGTTCCACCCGGTTCCATTTTAAACCCGGTTCCGGTTCAAAACTCTTGAAAACTCATCTTTTCCGTATCGCGCACGACACATCCACTTAAATTAATTTCAATGCATATACATACCTTACAAGCATACATACACATACATACGCATACATACAAATACAAACGTACATGCATAACACACACCTACTTTTATTGAATTGTACAGTGGACTTGAACATATTAATATGGAATCTGCGCTATATAAATGTATATTATTATTATTTATTATTATTAGACTAAACTGGAATTTCAGTTTACGCGTAAATTTCAAAACTTGAATTGGAAACCCCGAATCGAACAATTTAGTCTAAATACTGATCAAACCATCCAAAATTAACATTTAAAAGAATCATTAATTATATTGTATCATAAATATTTGAGCAATAGTAATGATTTAATGGGCAATTATGCAAATTTTCTAATATATATATCTATAGCAGAGAGGTAACTATCATTGGTAGACCTTTTATCTTCCAAAAGTCGTCCTGTTACAAAACTTTAAAAACAGGTTTCTATCAATCTTTAGCGGAATTCAAAATCTCATTGTTTTCCATTATTAATAAAACAAGCGCGGTTCACTTGCTTGCGCTGCGCGGCGGCGGACACAAAGTGTCCGCCGGAGGCGCCATTTGGGCGCCTGTTGATATCATTGATTAATTATGTGGGAGATGACAGCTCTAAATACGTCGGTCTCACTGTTATAATCGATATCACACGAAAAATCACTGAATTTGTCAATTTTTAAAATTTTGATGCGTTATGATGACGTCATAACGAAGTGAAGAGTCATCATTTTTTGATGATAGTTGCATCATATGTGAGGTATGTTAGTATAAAGATTCTATTAAAATTTCAGCCTTCTATCTCCTACAATGGCTGAGTTATGCTCGAATAACTGAATTGTTTAACTTTTAAAAATGTGACAATGACGTCATAATTCCATGATGAGTCGACATTTTGATCTGAGCTCAGAACTTAGTGGAGCCATTGGTAAATACTCACATGGCAAAAATCAGCTTCCTGTGACTGACAGTTTCTTCAATCAATTCGTTACAGATATATATATATATACACTGACTGAACAAAAGTATTCGTACACCCCATAATTCCCCATACAAATAGTTAAATACTGATTTATTTAGCGAGTCAAGGTATTTAATTGGTAAGAGATACACTTAATTTGACTTTAAAATCGAATTGGTCACATTCATATTACCCACTTTATAAGCTTTTAACTTAATTACTCTCCTTCAAAATTAAGTATTTTCTGCACTTGCTACCCTATGGCACATATCACGAGTTATCTCCATTGTATATGATGGCATAAGTGGTACGAGGTGGCACAGTCTGAGAATATTTAACCCTGTGAGAGATTAATCGAGTGGAAAGATCATAAAATGTGCAATTCGAATATGGAGAATTCGAATTGCGTATCTCTTACCAATTAAATACCTTGACTCGCTAAATAAATCAGTAAAATAACTATTTTTATGAGAAATTATGGGGTGTACCAATACTTTTGTTCAAGCATGTATATACATACATACAAGCGCGCTTCGCTTGCTTGCGCTGCGCGGCTGGCGGACACTGCGTCCGCCCGAGGCACCCTGCGGGCGCCCGGGGTCACATTGATTAATTATAAGGGGGATAGCATCTTTAAATATGTTTATCTTAGTGTTAAAATCGATATCACTCGAAGTTCTATTTTTGATGAGTAATGATGACGTCATAACAAAGTGATGAGTCATCATTTTTTTATTATAGGCGCATCATTTGTGAGGCATGTTAGTATACAGATTCTATTAAAATTTCAGCCTTCTATCTCCCATAATGGCTGAGTTATGCTCGAATAACTGTATTGCTTAACTTTTAAAAATGTGACAATGACGTCATAATTCCATGATGAGTCGACATTTGCTCTGAGCTCAGGACATAGTGGAACCATAGCCAAAATACTTCCACATGCCTAAAATTAGCTTTCCATGACCGGCAGTTTCTTCAATCAATTCGTTACATATATATATATATATATATACAGTCGAACCTGCTATAACGGCCACTCTATATAACGCTCACCTGTCTATAGCGGTCACCAATGAACAGTCCCGTCCGAAATTTTATAATATTGAACCTGTGTATAGCGATCACCTGCTCAACGCGGCCAGCGGCCACCCGTTTATAGTCCCTTACTGATCCTAAAACTGTTTATAACGGCCACCACCTTTTTCACCTTTTTATGTGTTTATTACAGGACCTGTTACGAACGATAAACAAGTTTCTTGTAATTACTTCAAGTAATAGATTTCTAAAAACTTGATATTTATTGCACTACGTTGATACCTTTTGGGATTAAGACAATCACCTGTATATAACGGTCACCTGTGTATAACGGCCAATTTTGTCCAGTCCCTTGGGTGGCCGTTATACACAGGTTCCACTGTATATATATATACATACAGGGTGGCTTGTAAGTTCTGTCCCAAGCTTTATTAGGTATAAAATTTCTTAAACTCAAACAATCTTAGTTATTATGGTCTTTAGATATTGTATTTCGAATATTTTCAATGATTTTAAAAGGTTTTGGCCTGGATTCTCGATTTTCGCTGCGTGCAGGACACATTTTTTTTTCTCAAAACTCACCTACAAAACCTGTTTCTAAGTCATTGAATCGAAAAATCTTAAAAATCATTGAGAATATTCGAATTACAATCTCGAAAGACCATAATAACTAAGATTGTTTGATTTTAAGAAATTTTACACCTAATAAAGCTTGGGACAGAACTTACAAGCCACCCTGTATATATATATACACAAACAAACATTAATCGAGTTTTAATAGCAAGTAAGGATAGTGAAACGCATTTGGCATTTAACAGTAATAATCAAAATCTGCAAAGCGATTTGGACTAAAACTATTTAAGTAATAAATTATATTATTCTTGTCAAGTTGCACATTAAAGATAATATTTTAACATTAGTAGAACTGGATTCTTAAAATATTTTTGCAAATTATCCATCAGGCAGAGTGGAATAAAAAATTTAACCAAATTTAGACCTTTAATAATTGCAGAAGTGAATTACATTTCACTCATTATCAGCTCTCTCTTGTAATTTTATCTGATCTGAGTTTAACCATACAGGGTAACCATTAATTTCTGTCCCAAGCTTGACTAGGTCTTAATTTCTTATAGTTAAATAATCTTCGTTATTGTGGTCTTTTGAATTTGTAAGACGAATAGTTTCAATGAAGCAAACATATCTTACGAGTCAAAGACTTAGAACTGTGTTTTGTAGGGTGAATTTTTTGAAAAGAAATATGTCTTGACTCGCAGCCAAAATCGCGAATCAGGGCCCAATGCTTCTGTAAAAAATGTCTTCATAATCGATGATCAATGATGATTTAGCACCAGATACCTTTCATTCACCATGGAAATATTTCACAAAATCCACTGAATTCATTATCAGAAATGAGAAAAAGTTATTCATTCACAATTCAAATTAGGTACATTTGCAAAATCCCCCAAAATAGCAAACTCTGATCCAACTGGTTCTCAAAATACACTGATTTGAACATCCTATATTTCTACAAATTTAGAGAGTTCGAAGAAAATGCGTGAGCTAATTATTCCCAGAATTTGAAGACTCTGGAAAGTTAATAGTAAAAGCAGTGGGCCCTGATTCGCGATTTTGGCTACAATTCAGGATTCTTTTTTTTAAAAATTCACCCTACAATACACAGTTCTAAGTCCTAGACTCGAAAATCCCTGAAGGTCACTAACGACATCCTCCTCAGCATGGATCGCCAACACGCATCCCTTCTGGTTCTTCTTGATCTTAGCTCAGCCTTCGAAACCGTCGACCATACCATCTTACTCAACCGTCTCCAGTCTCATTTCGGCATTTGCGGCTCTTCTCTGTCTTGGTTTGAATCTTACCTCTCTGGTAGGACTCAATTCTTCTCGATTAAGGGTTCTAATTCCTCCAATATCCTGGTCCAACACGGAGTTCCTCAGGGTTCTTGTCTTAGTCCGCTTCTCTTTATCCTCTATACCAGTCCTCTATTCGACCTCATTAGGTCCCACCTCCCCGACATGCACTGCTATGCCGACGATACTCAGGTCTATCGTTCTTTTAAACCCGGTTCCATCTCTTCTGAAGAATCTGCTTTCTCCGCCATCCAATCTTGCATCTCCGCGACCCGTTCCTGGCTCCTCACCAACAAGTTGCTTATCAATGACACCAAGACTGAGTTCCTTATAATAGGGACTCGTCAACAACTATCTAAGGTTCAAACTGATAGCATCTCTGTTGGTGAGTCGAGAATCTCTTCTTCCAAAGAAGTACGGAATCTTGGAACTTGGCTCGACAATACCCTCTCAATGTCTACTCAGGTCAGCAAAGTTGCCTCCTCCTGCTTCTACTACATCTATAACATACGGCGTATTAGAAAGTATCTCTCTAGGGAAGTCTGTGAAACTCTTGTTAATTCTCTTATCACATCTCGTCTTGATTATTGTAACAGTCTCTTGTATGGTTGCCCCTCATCCCTCTTAGCTCGACTCCAGCGAGTCCAGAACAGTGCAGCCAGGCTTATCTACAATGTTTCTCGTACCTTTTCGTCATCTCCTCTTCTTATTAACCTCCACTGGCTGCCTGTTAAACATCGTATCCTCTTCAAAATCCTCCTCATAACTTACAAAGCCATCCATTCTCTTGCTCCGGACTATATCATCCAGCTCATACAGGTTAAGTCATCCAATCGTACTCTACGATCATCCAACGCCATCCTCCTTGAGCATCCTACTATCAAATCTTCCAAAACTCTGGGTGATCGTGCATTCACTTTAGCTGCGCCTGTTGAGTGAATCTTCTGCCTCCGAGCATTCGGAATCCCCCCTCACTTCTTCTCTTCAAAAAACTCTTGAAAACTCATCTTTTCCGTATCGCGCACGACACATCCACTTAAATTAATTTCAATGCATACCTTACAAGCATACATACATACACATACATACATACATACATGCATATTAATATAAAATTAAATACATTATTACGAGGTTGTACATTTATATTGGTATATCATCAGACTATGAAAAACAATTAATTATATACATAGATTAGCCTGTTAACTAAGAGTAAGATTTGCTAACAAAGGGAGAAACTACAGGATTTTGCTTGCCTCCCATAAAATTTTCAAAAGTCGCTGATTTATCGATATCCTTTCCAATCATTAATTAAGACGAGGGGTCAAAGGTATAAATAGAAATGACCCCACTTTCACCTTCAATTCAACATTCCAAAGCAAACTAGGGTTAATTAAGGCGCAATAATTTTGATATTGTAGCGTAAACCACGTTGCCCACGATTGAAATGCACACGGATGTACTGAACACACGAGAATTACTAAATTTACACAAAGAACTGAAATACATAGATTTCTCTAACTAATCATACTACTTATACAATGAATTACCGCTGGTTAATCTCTTGCAATACATACTTCTACTCGAGTAGAACCTATTACATTACATCTTCCCCTCCCTTCTAAACGTTAGTTCCTCCATGATCCGTATGATGACTACTAACTATATTGAAATCCGAATCCGTATAGCGATCCGGGATCTTTCCCTTCGTAGACCGAGTCGATCTCCTTAACAATAAAGGTGGCCCCCCCCTTTTGGCTAGACTGTACTTCATCTGAATTGAGATCCCATTCATCCTTAAAATGCTCCCTTACAGACACCTCTGATTCGCACTCAGATAAGCTTTCAGTATCGCTTCCACTGGTCTCTTCCGCTTTAGACAAATCATAACTTCCATATTCCTTTTCCACCTTTTTGCACCTGTTTGCATGAAGTGTAAATTGACATCCTTCCGGGTTTCAACTAGCCATGGTCCCTCAAATAAAGGAGAAAAAGCATGTTTACGTGGCTTAGTGCTCACTAGAACCCAATCACCTGTCTGAATAAGGCATGGTTTCTTACCTCTATCATACGATTTCTTCATTCTCGCTTGTGCATCCATAATATTCCTATCTGCATCCCTCCACAACATCTCCTGGCGTCTCGAAGAATGATCAACATAGTCTTCTACTCCTCCAAATCCTTCATCATCCAATACTGGTAACCAACGATCAATGTCTGTGCGCAATTTACTTCCATACATGATTTCATGGGGAGTTATACCCGTACTAGAATTCGGTAGGGAGTTGTACACTAATGTCATCTCCTGAATGAGATTTGGCCAGTTAGTATGCGGAATCTTGCGATCTCCAGCAAACACCTCATTGTCTGTTTTATTGTTTCCACTGATCTCTCTACTTGACCATCCCCTTCCGGATGGTATGGACTGGAATGCCTTTTTTCGATCCCAAAGTGTTCACACAATCCACGAATAATAGCTCCATCGACATTTCTCCCCTGGTCCGATAGGAGAATCAACGGTAGACCATGTTTATATATCCAAGCGCATTGTAGGGCTTCCTTCACTGTCTCCGCTAGCATGTCCTTCATAGGACAGACTTCAATATGTTTTTGGAGAATAAGTCAACCACAACAAACATGTACCTATAACCATCTTCAGACCAGGGTAATGTAGCTATATCCATTGCTATTACTGCCCGAGGTTTCCGAAAAGGGATCCGAATAGGTTTTAAGGGTTCACGCTTCCTGGATCCTCTCTTATTTCTCTGGCAAATTTGGCAATTAAGACAGAACCTCTTCACATCCGCCCACATGCCCTTCCAGTAAAATCTAGTACTCAACTCCTCCATTGTGCGATTCATTCCCGAATGAGAACGATTATGACACTTCGTTAGAACTATCTCTTGCAAGTTCTCAGGGATAACAAGTCTTGAACCCTTAAATAACAATCCTTCACCCACCCGCAGTTCTGATTCCATCTTCAGTTTTCCTTCTTTCACAACCCCTTCACTTAGAACCTGACGGGTAGCACTAGCAATCTCTGGGTCTGTGGCCTGTGCTTGTTTAACGATAACATCCAACTCCTCTGAGTAAATCTGGTTAATATTATACACAAACCGTTCCAAGAATTCCGTTTCATCATTTACTGAACAATCTACATCTGTATCGGAACGACTGAGAAAATCTGCAACAATATTATCTTTTCTTTTGCAATACTTTATCTCATAGTTTATGCATTCCAGTTCCATTATCTATCTACTGAATTTACCGCGAGGGTCAGGTTGTCGCCTGAGCCACTGCAGTGAATTGTGATCCGAAAATATTATCACTCTTCCGGCTGCTTCCAGGTACTTCCTCCATTTCCGCGTTGCAGCCACTACTGCGAATGTTTCCAGCTCAGTGGCACTATAGTTCCTTTGGGCTCGATCCAACTTTGACGAAAAAAACGCAATTGGTCTTCTTCTGCCCAGGAAATCCTCCTGCGACAAAACTCCCCCCACCGCTTCTTTCGATGCGTTGACTTCCAGAAAGAAATCATTTTCCCATTGGGGAAATGCTAACACCGGGTAGGTTACCAGTGCATTACATAGATCGTGAAAAGCCTCCCTCTGCTCCATTTTCCAACTCCAAACTGCCCGCCCAGCCATTAGTCTGTACAGTGGAGACGCAATCAACGCGTAGTTACGAATATATTCCCTGTAATAATTTGTGAGTCCTAGGAAAGCTTTTAACTCCCGCACAGAATTGGGTTGTTTCTGCACTCGTATCCGTTCCACCAGTGTTGGAGTTGGTCTATGTCCGTTTGCTGACACAACATGACCCACAAACTCTAGTTCGCAATATGCAAATTTGCATTTGTCCCTCCTAAGCTGTAAACCCGCCTTGCGATAGCATTCCAGTGTTGCTCGCAGATGGTTCAAATGTTCAGAAAAACTTGAAGAATGCGTAAGAGTATCATCCAAGTAGGGCAAACTATAAGGAACATTTCGCAGTGCTTTATCAATCGTTCTCTGATATGTAGCAGGGGCATTGCACAACCTTATCTTAACTTTATCTATTAACTTTATCTCGTTACTTTATCATTCTCGTTACTTTATCATAACTTTATCATTTCCCGATGGGGATCCGTGGGTGGGTCTAGGTTCCGTATCAATACGTCAAATGCTTCGTCTAACGTTAATCCCTCACTAACCACTTCACGCACCAGTTCTCGTTCAGCCGGACGGCGGCAAACCCACGCAGGTAGAATCTGAACTGCTTTATCCTCCGCCTTCTTCTCAATAAGAGGAGCACTGCAGCCATAAACAGAGGTTTCTAATTAGCAATGAGCTCTCCCGGTAATAAAGGGGGAATAGCCAAATTCTGATGTGAGATTGCCATTTGTCAGCAATCGTAAATTTAGTAATTATGTTGCGTAAACCTCGTTGCCCACGATTGAATTGCACACGGAAGTACTGAACATACGAGAATTACTAAATTTACACAAAGAACTGAAATACATAGATTTCCCTAACTAATTATACTACTTATACAATGAATTACCGCTGGTTAATCTCTTGCAATACATACTTATACTCGAGTAGAACCTATTACATTACAATATAATTTATCTTATTATTCATTCATTTGATGCATAAAAATCAAGACAAAAAGTAGAAGGCAATTTTAACACTAAATTTGTGAGGGGCCAATGCCCCCCCCCCTCCCCTCCCGTGAGGAGCCGTTAGAGAGGAGAGGGATACGCAGAACAGAGCTGAGTTGTTGGAAAAATTAATATCACGAAATCAGAAAAATGCACTGGTATTCTGCAAATACTACATGAAATTTTGAAATTAAGATAATATCGCTATCATATACAATTTTAATTTTGTTGGCTAAAAGTTGTTCTAACATCTACATAAAGTAGTATCACAACACAATATTAAGGATCTAACTGTAAAAGTGCAGTGCATAGTAGATGCCAATTAATTTTCACGCTGGGACTGAGGGAACTTTAGAACACATTGGGCCTCCATTGCCGGGGCATGGAGGGGAAGCGCCCCTTCCACCCCCTATTCTACTCCTATGGAAGATATCGCTCCAGAGGAGGAATTGAAAACTGTTTTTTTTTTTAAAAACTTTAAAAAAAGTTAAATTATTAAGAAATTGATATCATATAATTCACAATACAATTTACAAAAATTTCACATAGTATTCTTTATTTTGTAATCAGTAAAGTAATTTAGCATGAATACAGTAAATAGGATGTGGTTCAATAGCACTGACCAACAAATTTAAAGAAAATTTGGTTCTTGAATACCATGTAGTACATTATATGCTTTGGACTATGCTGATTCCGAATATATAATCAGTTTTTCTATATCACTTATTTCATGATAATTTTGTATAATACATCAACAGAAATGTATATTAAACCAAATTTTACTGCATATAGATATTCACTATAGTATAATTATTCGTTGATTAATTAAGTGCTTGTACAATTGATCAATACCAATTTGAACGCTACATTTGCTTTAGGAGTGTACCGTGAAAATTCTTTTCAATCGGAATGTTATTTGGTGTTTCTTTTCTAGATTTATCGGGATGGATCTAGCAATCTATATACTATTTCTAAGAATTATTGCGGTATCTCATGCGAGATAATTCTACTTCAATTTTCTTACAAACAAACGCGTTTCGCTTGCTTGTGCAGCGCGGTTGGCGGACACAAAGTGTCCGCCGAAGGCGCACTTTGGGTGCCTGTGGTCACCATTATTTAGTCATATGGGAGATAACATCTCTAAATACGTCTTTCTTACTGTTATAATCGAAATCGGTCGAAAAATCACCAAATTTGTCAATTTTAAAAATTTTGATGCGTTATGACGACGCCATAACAGTGATGAGTCATCATTTTTTGATGATAGTTGCATTATATGTGAGGTATATTAATATACATATTCTATCAAAATCTCAGCCTTCTATCACCAAAATGGCTGAGTTATAGTCGAAAAACTGAAATTTCTAATTATAAAAAAGGTGACAATGACGTCATAATTCCATGATGAGTCAACATTTTGTTCTGAGCTCAGAACTTAGTGGAGCCATATCCAAAAGACTCCTACATGCCAAAAATCAGCTTATACAAGTATATACACATTAATGTTTTAATAGTAAGGATATATATACAAGTATATATATTCAAGATAGCTCCATATATAATTAAGTTTGCATGAAAATTTTGGATTTTTCCATTCATTTGGTCATTTCACAATATTTTTAATACAATACGTATTATTAAAATGCAATTGGACTCGAATAAGACTTACCCCTCCGGAAAGCGGGGAAAAGTACAAAATTTTATCTCATCCAAATTGTGGATTTCATTTTTTGAGAAAATAAAGATATCTAAGAAAATAATTTCGATTCACAATATACCCAAATAATTGAATTATGATATAGTGTGAAAAATGCAGCCGGATAAGGTAAGAGACAACATATTTAGGGGATTTCCAAACCCTTGGCCACCCAGTGTACAGTATACCCAAACAAACATGATGTTTTGAAACTATCACTTTATTTTACCATGAATAGCGTAGTAGAACTCGGTTAGTACGTACTCGGGATACGTACTAACCGAGTTGATATTACATAAGAATCTATATATTAAATAAATTCTGTCTCAGAGAAATGAGTACCTATGGACATTTCAAACTTGCAAATCATATTGGGAGATCTCAGTAGTTAGCGGTGTCTTTTTAATCGATGTATATAAAATCATAACAAAAATGGAAGTCGATTGGGTCACCAAGCATAATTTCCAGATCAAGTAAGCCAACTGTAATCTTGTTCTTAGATCTCCGAAAATGATAATCTTATATATTAAAATGCTAGGATTTTGTTTTTTGTTTTTTGTTTGTTTGTTTGTTTGTCCGAATTGATTGAAGAATTGGCAAATCGTAGAGATACGAAAATTGGCATGTAGGTGACAAATGATGAATCTACGATTAAGTTCGAAAATGTAAGCGAAATTTTCACACCTCTGCAAAAAAAATGGAAAACAATTTTTCACACCTTTTCTATGCAAAATATATGACTATACTATTACAATGGAAATCATTGTACGACACTACATATATCGTCATTGTTATTAATAATTCATAGCCACAACTTATGTTTGATATCTTCAATGTATTATAGTGTATGCACTGTATGGCAATAAAAAAAGATTATGTGCATATTTTCACACCTCTATATACATATTTTCACACCATTTGACGAATTTTGAAAAATATGCTAGAGACTAGCTTCCAACGGGTGACATGGGGTTTTAGGGGTGTAGATTTCGAATATCATATTTTCAGATCTATAGGATAAATTATTTGTTTACTTTTGTTTACAATAGATACATAAAGTAAACAAATCTCAAATATTAGCTAGAGACTTACTTTCAACGGTTGATATGGGGTTTTCAGGGGTGTAGATTTAGAATATCATATTTTCGGATCCATATGAGAAATTATTCGTTGACCTTTGTTTAAAATATTTATATAGAGGAAAATAAAATACCAAATAGTTTAGATTGAGTAACTCCAGGCGCCCACAGGGCGAATCTGCGAAAGCGCAGTGTCAGCAAGCCGCGCAGCGCAAGCAAGCGAAGCGCGCTTGTCTATACTAATCTGCGAGATTTACTTTAAAGGTAACTTCATAATTGTCCAAATCCATTCCTTAGCCTGTCTCAGCTCGGAGTGTTGGACGGAGGCTGAAACGAAAAGGTCATAGTAGTTGCACAGCTGAGCTAAGTCCTTTGTCTCGAAATCTAATCAAGTTCGCTGAGTTTCTTTCATTCGATGTATCCTTAAATGGTCTCCAGAAAAAGTATCACAAGTGATTTGGAAGAATAAAAGTCGCTTTTCTTTACATTATTTCAAGTTGACGGTAGAGTACTTTTCTTCCTAGAGAAAATTACAGATCAGACTGTCTTGTACCGAAAATTTAGTGGAATGCTAGTTCAGTGCTAATTTGGGTTGCATTCTTTGGTCACAGTTTTTCCGAGACATTCACCCAAGATCCATATTTGAGGAGGGATATCTACTCGAGGAACTACTCCTGTGCATATTTTTTAGAAATAATTTCAATTCTATCGCATATTGTAATGTGATAAATGAATGTTTGACAGAGACAGCATACCGACCTACTCAATCCAGACGGTTGGAAACTCCAGGAGGATAATTAGAGTATTCATAAATCCAAGCTCTCTGTATCATACAAAGAGGAACGCGCCATTAGATGCATATATTAGCCATCCTGCAGCCCTGATTTGAATCCTATAGAGAATTTATGGGCTGTTCTGAAGAAAAGGATTCTAAACAGGGCACCTAAGACGATCGAAGATGTCAAAAACTATGTGAATATAGAGTGGGGAAGCTTTGATCACTCATTGGCAACTTCACAAAATATATGTGTTAAGCAGTGCGACCTTGTGATTGCTGCTCAAGGCAAAAAGATTAACTACACTATCCAACAAATTTTAAAGAAAGTTGGTTCTTGAATACCATGTGGTACACATTATATGTTTTCGACTATGCTGATTCCGAATATATAATCAGTTCTTCTCTATCACGTAAGAATTGTGAAAAATCAGCTGTTTTATTTTTTGCTAATTTCGTGTAATATCTGTTGATATTTATATTAAAACAAATTATACTGTATAATTATGAATATATTTCGTTGTATTTTGTACATGCTACAAGTGAGCAGAATCACTCCTAAATCAAAAGTGCATTGTGTTTGCTTTTCTTTTATGACTTGAGACGGATGTATATCTTTTGCAAAAGGACCAACAGTAGTCAGCCATCATGTTTGGTTTACACTTGCCTTTATATCTATTTTCCATAGTTGCGATATCTTGATTAAATTTTTCTCCGTGCTCGTCACTCACATCACCAAGATTTTCAGGAAAGAAGTACAAGTGTGAATGGAGAAAGTGTAACTTTAGAGACATATTGCATCCCAAAGCATTGTATGTATGAAGAAGTGTCTCAATTATTTGTTCATAGTCCGGTGATCTGTAGTTTCCCAGAAAGTTTGGAGTTACCGATTTAAATGCATTCCAGGTAGCTTTCTCCAAAGGATTTAATGTTTTTTCAAAAAACTGATCCTTAAAAAGTTTTCTGAAATGAGGTCCTATGAATATTCCTTTATCTTCTCGCTAACTTTGGGAATTTCGATTTGATGTACTGGAAACCTTCACGTTCTTTGTTGAATTTTACAATTGCTTTTACAAAATTCTTGATAAGACCCAGTTTAATGTGTAGAGGAGGCAAAATAATCTTCTTTGGATCTACCGAAAGGGTGGTAATTAACACTTTTTTTAGCTGGAGTTAATTCTTCACGAAGAGGCCAATCTTTTTGTATGTGATGAGACTGCCTTTCGCGACTATCCCACTCGCATATGAAGCAGCAATACTTTGTATAACCAGGTTGCATACCCAAAAGCAGTCCGACTATCTTCAGGTCACCACAGATACACCAATTGTAAGTATCGTATTATTCTAATAGGATTACCATTGTTTCATTGGACTCTCGCAAGTTTTCTGAATATGCAATTGGTATAGAGGGCAATAGATTGCCTTTGTGAAGTAACACTGCCTTGATGCTGGACTGGAATCAATAAAAAGACGCCATTCTGATGGTATGTGTTGAACTCCTAAAGCCTCCATCAAAGCGTCGATGTTAATGCAAAAGCACAGAGTATTGTCCAATTCGAAATAGATTGAGAATTCATCTTGACGAGTCCTAAAGACTGATGTTTTTTGTCCCCTCTTCAAGCAAGTTCCACTGTTTCAATCTGGTACCGAGTAATTCACTTTGTTCCTTGGTTAAATTTAGATCTCTGACTAGATCGTTCAGTTCGAATTGATTTATCAGATGAAGAATGGTTGGCTCACTAATTTCTAATGCAGATGGAATAAACTCTTCATCAGATTCCAATGAAATAATTTCATCGACAGGTAAAAGACATGCGAAATAGTTTGAGGTTTAGGAATTTCATAATTATATGTATGATTAACTGGACGCATTGCAAAAGGGAGGTTAAGGTAGAGTATCTTTTTTTTGCTCTTAGTACTAGAGAACCCCGAAATATCAGTGATGCAAAAGTATCAATCAGTTATATGATCTTTTTGTTCTCTCCAGATCATCGGAACTGCAAAAAGCATTGATTTGCGTGAACCATTCAGCCAATTCCTTAGACCCATTGCACAAGTGGCACAACAAAAATGTGGGGCCCAGCTCTTATCTTGATCGCCTATCATACAGCCGAAGTACTGCTCATAACCCTATTTCATATTGCCTAACTGGGACTTAGGAGTAAATTCTCCACAAATGTAACAGAAGTGAATAATTTAGGGTGGTTTATATATATATTGACGAGACAGATGCAAAATTGAGAACTGAAGTAGAAATACTTGTAATATACAATAGTACCGATATCCTTACTAATAAACTCGATTAATGTTTGTTTGTGTGTATACGGCTAACCTAAATTATTTTGACATATCCGATGCCTTAGTTCACTAATATGTATTCACGAATGAATTAAGTATCCAATTTATAATAACATACATATGGACCATATAATAATCTTATATATTAAAACGCTAGGATTTTTTGTGTGTTTGTCCGAATTGATTGAAGAATTGGGAAGTCGTAGGAACATGAAAATTGGCATGTAGGTGTCAAATGATATGACTGCGATTAAATCTACAACCTAAGCGAAATTTTCACACCTCTACAAAAAAAGTGGAAAACAATTTTTCATACCTTTCCATACAAAATCGATTACTACACTATCACAAGGAAATCATTGTACGGCACTACAATATATTGTCATTGTTATTAACTTCAAATCCAAGACTTATGTTTGATATCTTAACAATGTATAGCAATAAAAAAGATTATGTGCCTATTTACACACCTTTATATACATATTTTCACACCATTTGAAGAATTTTGAAAAATATGCTAGAGACTAGCTTCCAACTGGTGACGTGGGGTTTTTAGTGGTGTAGATTTCGAATATCATATTTTCAGGTCTATAGGATACATTATTTGTTTAATTTTGTTTACATTAGATACATAGAGTAAGCAAATCTAAAAATTAAGCTAGAAACTTACTCTCAATGTTTGACATAGGGTTTAGTGGTGTAGAATTCGGATATTATATTTTCTGATCGATATGATAAATTATTTGTTAACTTTTGTTGAAAATATTTATATAATTTAACAAAATAGGCTGGATTTAGTAATTTCAGATTTCAGCCTCGCAGCGCAATCAAGCAAAGCGCGCTTGTATATTATAAAATAATATACTGGGTGACTAATAAGTTCTGATACAAGCTTCATTAGGTATATAATTTCTCATACTCAAACAGTCTTAGTTATTATGATCTTTAGAGATTGTTATTCGAATACTTTGAATGATTTTAGAAGATTTTTCGATTAGATTATTAAGAAATGTGTTAAATATGGCGAGTTTTGAGAATAAAAAATGTGTCCTGCCACGCAGCGAAAATCGCGAATCAGAGCCCACTGCTTTCGAATTATCTTTCCAGAGTCTTCAAATTCTAGCAAAAATTAGCACACACATTTTCCTCGAACACTCTAAATTTGCAGAAATATACGATGTTCAGATCGGACACTTCGTATACGGACATTTCGTATATGG
The DNA here is from genome assembly GCA_963281255.1 of Aphrocallistes beatrix. NCBI lineage: Eukaryota > Metazoa > Porifera > Hexactinellida > Sceptrulophora > Aphrocallistidae > Aphrocallistes > Aphrocallistes beatrix. The sequence continues at coordinate 2,159,566 of OY725496.1, forward strand.
ACATTTCGTATACGGATATTTCGTATAATGGACATTTCGTATAATGGACACTTCGTATACGGACATTTCGTATATGGACATTTCGTATACGGATATTTCGTATAATGCTGCCAAAAGAGCGGAAATGTAGGCATTTTGTGTAAGAAACGTTGTAAGAGCAAAGTGAAAGTGAGCATTTTCAGTTGTGAACACTGTGAAATGGGCAGTGAATTTGGGCATTTTGTCTGGCGTGTGGGGGGGTCGAGTCGAGGGGGGTCGAGTCGAGGGGGTCGAGACATTCGATTCTATTTAGACTAATTGTTCACTGTACGAAATTTCCGTATACGAAATGTCCATTATACGAAATGTCCATTATACGAAATGTCCGTTATGCGAAATGTCCGTTATTCGAAATGTCCGTATACGAATTGTCCGTATACGAAATGTCCGTATACGAAATGTCCGCCAATCGTTCAGATTAGTGCATTTTAAGGACCATTTGGATAAAATTTTTTTGTGATGTGAATAAAAGTGCCATTTTGGGGAATTTTGCAAAATATACCTATTTGAACTGCGAATGAATAACCTTTTCTCATGTCTGATAATGAATTCAGTGGATTTGTGAAATATTTCTGTGGTGAATGAAAGGTATCTGGTGCTAAATCGTCATGGAACATCGATTATGAAGACATTTTACAAGTATATAGAAGCAGCGGGCTCTGAATTGCGAATTTCGCTGCTAAGCAGGACACATTTTTTATTCTCAAAACTCGCCATATTAAACACATTTCTTAATATTAGAATCGAAAAATATTCTAAAATCATTCAAAGTATTCGAATAACAATGTCTAAAGACCATAATAACTAAGACTGTTTGAGTATGAGAAATTCTATACCTAATGAAGCTTGTATCAGATCATGTAATATTATTTCCTAGGATTTTTTTGTGTTTGTCCGAATTGATTGAAGAATTGCCAAGTCGTAGAGGTATGAAAATTGGCATGTAGATGTAAATGATATGACTCCGATTAACTTCTAAGATCTAAGCGAACTTTTCACACTATTTAACGAAGGTGAAAAATATGCTAGAGACTGGCTTCCAACGGTTGACATGGGGTTTTTAGGGGTGTTGATTTCGAATATTTTATCTTCAAATCAATATGATAAATTATTTGTTTACTTTCGTTTACATTAGATACTTAAAGTAAACAAATCTCAAAATTGAGCTATAAACTTACTCTCAACGGTTGACATAAGGGTTTCAGGGGTGTAGAACTCGAATATTATATTTTCGGATCCATATGGAAGGTTAATTTTGTTTACAATATTTATATAAAGTAAAACTTTCCCGAAATAGGCTAGACTAAGTAACTCCAGGCGCCTGCAGGGCGACTCTGTGGACACGAAGTGTCCGCAAGCCGCGCAGAGCAACCAAGCGAAGCGAGCTTGTATTAATTAATGCAATATATATTATATATTGCGATAATCCTTGAGGAGATTTTGGTGGCATTACATCGACCTCTTAATTTATAATTTGCTGTATCAAATCATTAGTGTTTTTAGGATTTAGATGATTCTTGTCAAACGCCGACTTTGTTGTACTATCATTGAAAATAGAAAGCAATCAAGATTTAGCTTCCTCTAATGATAGATAAATCCGTCTGTTTTGACATATCGTAATTGGGCGAAACATTTAGGAGATAAAATGTGTGCGAAATATTAGTCCCTCTTTACTATTTTCTAGGTCAGAAACATTTACCGACATATACTAGATAACTCCATATTACATATACTACTGTGCTGAAGAATAATATAATAAAAATTAGTGTTTGATAACTTACTGGTCTTCCAAGGTTGGATATCCATATAAACAGTAGAAATTGGATCTTCCATATACTTAATCTTCCTCCTTTTAATATTGCTTTCAGTAATCTGCACGTATTCCAAATTTTGATCACTAAATATTTGACTTTGTAAGTTCATTTGACTAGGTTCCGGTTCTAAAATAAGCCTTCTGAATGAACCAACTGTTGTTATTATATCATCAAGAATTTCCTTTGTATCAGAAATACCTACAGCTTTTTCGATAGCAAATTCAGAACCATCTGTGCTAAAAAGTATATTATAATTTAAACAACATATTAACAACAATGATTTAACTCAATATTGAGAGATTTTAAGGTGGACATGGGACTTTTTCCCGCCTCAGAGCTTTGTGAATCCTCATGTAAATATTTCTATATCTCGATAAATTAATGACAGGAACAAGTCATATATAAACATAACATTCTAAGTATAGATATCTGTCGGAAAATATTTATTTGTCATCTTACTATTGCGCAAGAGGTTCGATTGAGATCAAATTTAACTGTTTTAACACACTTTCCGGTTCAAGGGCAATTCTGACTGCTTTAATATAAAGTTTTTCGTATAGAATTGAGTTGTGAATAGGTTAATGCGAAAAATTTGGATATTTATTATGAAATTCTGTCACATTCCAGCGTTGCTACGAAAACGCATTTGGTCAGTCGGGGTAACATCTTTAAAATCGCACAAAAATTAGTCATTCAAATTTGAGCTTATTATTAAATGCGACCAAAATGATAAATTATCTAATAACTTGTAAAGCATAGAGTTTAGAGGTGGAAATTATATTATTGCTTAATTGGAAGCAGTCTATTGGATATGAAATAAAATCAAATTTGAATGGCTGGTTATTGTGATTTTCAAGATCTGACTCAGTTCTCTGGGAAGAACTTTATATTAAAAACGGTTAGAAGTGTTCTTGAATAAACCGACTGTCAAAATCACTAAATTGATCTTAAATATCCTTACGATTAAAAACTCGATTAATATTTATTTGTTTACTTATATATACTACAGTCGACTCCGCTTAACAGGGTCACATCGGTCAGGGAATATTTTGACCCGATTAAGCGGAGAACTCTATAAACCGAAAAATTTTTTGTATTAGCCTCTATGTGTGAGAGCTATTCCGGTCCTGCCAAAAGTGGCCCGATTAAGCGGCTGACCCATTTAAACAGTGACCCTATCAAGCGAAGTCGACTGTATATAGTATATATATACAGTGGAACCTGTATATAACGCCCACCCAAGGGACTGGACAAAATTTGCCGTTATACACAGGTGACCGTTATATACAGGTGATTGTCTTAATCCCCAAAGGTATCAACGTGGTGCAATAAATATAAAGTTTTTGGAAATCCATTACTTGAAGTAATTATATGAAACTTGTTTACCGTTCGCAACAGGTCCTTAAAAATAAATAAGCAAATAAAAGGTGAAAATGGTGATGGCCGTTATAGACAGGTGGTGGCCGTTATACACAGTTTTATGGTCAGTAAGGGACTGCAAACGGGATGCTGCTGGCCGCGTTGAACAGGTGACCGCTATACATAGGTTCAAAATTATGGAATTTCGGACGGGACTGTTCTTTGGTGACCGCTATAGACAGGTGGCCGTTATATAGAGTGGCCGCTATAGCAGGTTCGACTGTATATGTATATATATATATATATATTCGAATTCTCCACATTCAAATTACCCACTTTATAAGCTTTTAACTTAATTACTCTCCTTCAAAATTAAGTATTTTCGGCATTTGCTACCCTATGGCACATATCACGAGTTATCACCATTGTATATGATGGCATAAGTGGTACGAAGTTAAATTAAGTGTATCTCTTACCAATTAAATACCTTGACTCGCTAAATAAATCAGTATTATAACTATTTGTATGGGAAAATATGGGGTGTACGAATACTTTTGTTCAGGCAGTATCTATATATACCGGGTGGTTCAAAAAAAAGGAAACCCATTTTGAAATTCATATAGCCCAGCTATTTTCTGTCCAAAGTCAATGAAACTCCGCAATTATAAACTTCTAACAATCTACTAAAAGTATTCAAAGCATAATCATTCAATGTAAGGATAAGTGGTGATTTATAAGATGTGCTCCATATGCCCTCCGTTCACTTCGATACATTTTTTGATCCTGAGAGTGAAGTTCTGCATGACAGCTTTCAAAACAGGTCCCTTAATTGCATGTATTTCGTCTTTGATCTTCTCTTTCAGCTGGTTTAGGTCTCTCGGCTTCTCTTCATACACTTTGTTCTTGAGATAACCCCACAGATAGAAATCTGGGGGACTAAGGTCTGGAGAATAGGGTGGTCACTCAATTTGACACCGTTTGCTAACAATTCTCTTCTTGAAGTGCTGCTTCAGCCATTCAATGCTGACATTGGCAGTATGTGGCATTGCACAGTCCTGCTGGAACCATTGTCTGTTCAAGGTAGACTTGAATCTTCTCTGAAGCACTGTCCAAAACTTGTCAAGAACCACAACGTATCGTTCTGAGTTCACGGTTACAGCCACTCCATTTCTCTCGAAAAAGAATGGGCCAATAATCCCTCTTGAAGATATCGCAACCCATGCTGTGACCTCGCATGAATGGAGTGGTCTTTCAGCAACTTCTACAGGAGGCGAAGTACCCCAATAGACATTATTTTTTGAATTCACTTGACCGTCCAAGTGAAAGTGGGCCTCGTCAGTTGTCCAGAGATTTGTCAAAAATGTGTCCGACTCCTCAATCTTGTCGAGCAGAACTTTTGCCATTTCCTTTCTCCTATTCTTATCAGCTTCAGAAAGCTTCTGGTTTGTTTGTATCTGGTATGGGAACATGCCCAGATCTTCAGTCATCACTCTCATCATTGTAGACCTTGATATGGGCAAGGTTTGTGACCTTTTTCTGGTCGATCGTTTCGGTGACTGTTCAACCGACTCCCGAACCATAGCAATAACTTGGGATGTGCGGTGTCTCTTTCTTCCAAAATGAGTTTCTCTGTCTTCACACTTCATATTAAGGTTTTTGACAGTGCCTGCATATTGAAACTTCTTCACCATCCTGAATATGGCGGACTGGTTGGGGGTAGTTCCATCCCGAAAACATGTAAAAAGTTCTGTTGCGCTTTTGCGAACGACTTAGTCTCTAAATATTTCTGAACACACCATACTCGCTCTTGAGTTGTCCACTGCCTTGTTTTTGGCATATCAGAGGTATTAGCTAACATAGTATTTTAAATATTATTGGGTTATAATTAAAACTAACCAAAAAGGTCCAAAACAGAAATGGGATTCCATTTTTTTGAACCACCCTGTATATATATATATATATATGTAACGAATTGATTGAAGAAACTGCCATTCGCAGAAGTCTGATTTTTGACATGTGTGAGTATTTTGGCTATGGCTCCACTAAGTTCTGAGCTCAGACGAAAATGTCGACTCATCATGGAATTATGACGTCATTGTCACCTTTTTTATAATTAGAAATTTCAGTTTTTCGACCTTAACTCATCCATTTTAAGTGATAGAAGGCTGAAATTTTAATAGAATCTGTATACTAACATACCTCACATATGATGCAGCTATCATCAAAAAATGATGACTCATCACTCTGTTATGACGTCATCATTACGCATCAAAATTTTAAAAATTGACAAATTTGTTGATTTTTCGAGCGATATCGATTATAACAGTAAGACAGACGTATTTAGAGATGTTATCTCACATATAACTAAATAATGGTGACCATAGGCGGCCAAAGGGCGCCTCCGGCGGACACAAAGTGTCCGCTAGCCGCGCAATGCAAGCAAGCGAAGCGCACTTGTAACTTATAATTGCGCAATCATATGATCACTAATCAAAATTTTGTCAACGGATATGGGTACTATGGTATTTATATATGCTGGTAATAGATTCCTAAGCTCCATTCTATGTGGTTAATTATTTTAGGAAGAACATGTATTAGTTTAACCCTCTTCGGGAATTGGATTACCTCCTATCATTGTTACAAATCGGACTAAAAAATTCAAGAGTTTTTGAGTTTTGGGACAATTTATCTTTCTTGCCAAATTTGATAATTTGTTCCATAAATCTAAAATCAACCATTTTCAAATATATAGGCTCCCAGCATGGTTCTATGCGAAGGTCATATAGCTCTAGAATGCATAGAGCAAGTCTATAATTGCAAAACACGAAAACAATTTAATGTGAACATCGATCATCGGCTAAATTGGAACATTGGTAAATAATATACGTGCTTACATACCATGTCTTTATGATTGTCATTCAAAGCTGTTTAGCTAAAGATATTTGATTCAAAGTGTAAAAAAACATACATTATTGATCGCACTTGGCCACTTGCATAATATCGTTCATTTCAAGACAGGTCTTAGTGTGTAAAGTTTAACTTTAAATTAGACCGAAGAATAAAATCTAGCACTTTTCAAAAATTATTCAGAGTTCATTTCTCAAAGAAATAGTGCCCATGTGTTTGCTAGTGATCGACAGAAATTAATTTCGCAAAAATATTTGGTTTCAATCGAATCCAAACCTTTTGTGCAGAATATTGGGTCCCGAATAACTGTTTCGGAAAATAATAACTTTGAATCAGTATAACTATAATTGATCCAATTATTAAATTGTGCTCTTGACCCCATTTCTGAAAGAAATACATTGCACAGCATATTTGGAGTTATAGTACACACATAAAAGTTCTAAATAGTCAGTTGCAGACCAAAGCGTCCCTCCGGATCTCATGGTTGGTAATAATAATTGCCTTGCAATAAAAATATCAGATTTTTTAAAATAAATCGGATTTCTTTGTAAAACTCAATATTTTGGCTAAATCAGATTCAGGGGTGAACCCAATGGAGCGGACTCATCCCGGGTGCAGGTCTAACAAATTCATGGGTTATAACTGATCAGGTCTTTTTTTCTATTTAGAATTGCTTTTCCAGTTTTTATCGGATTTTTTAATTAATTAACTTTAATTTAGAGAAGGTATCATTGAAATGAATTGATTTGCAATATTTTAGTCAAGTGAATCCTAAATCTGAATTTATGTGAAAAATGACATCGTAAGTTTGATATTTTATAGTGATATAAAGATTTAGTGATATGTTGGATATAGTGAAAATTTGATTAAAAATTATCTTTGTCCTGCACTATCACTGTAAATAATATTTACTGTACCTTTACATTTACATTTCATCTAAAAATAATTAACTTTTGATATTGTATAAAAAGTACCTGGATCAAAGTTTGGACACTATTTTGAGCACTATAAATAGGCAAAAGTTTTAGCCGTGAAGAGGAATAAGAGCAAAAGATCCAAAATTGATGAAAATAGCGTATCTGTGAAAAATCACTGATTTTGTGAAAAGAGTTCGCACTCGATGGTTTTTGAGTTAATTTTATGTTTCATTTTCAAAGATTTTCAGTGTTATCTCTACTGGAAATAACTGTTCAAAAGTTCTCATTTCTCTAATATATCCTATATTAATAATGTTCGGATCTAAAAACTGTCTTGGTCTATTCTTAAACTTTGGTAAACAACTTTGTTTATTGAATCATAGACTACTACATATAAAGCCTCACAGTAACTTGCAGATCTTGCGGAACAAGGGATGCTATAGAAGATTGTTGAACTACGCAATACATGAGTGTTTCATTAACCACGCACAATAGAACTTAGGAATGTATCACCAGCATATATAAATATGGTGTCAAAGTACCCATATCTGTTGTTAATTTTGATTAGTCATCATCTGAATGTGCAACAGGTTGTAATTGTGACGAATTAGTGATTTTTAGAGCCAGTTTAAGGACATTTCGTGTTTTTAACATAAAAAGGGATATGAATGGAGTTATGCGAAAAGTTTGAAATTTTCACAGAATGTTGCTACATTTCAGCGTTAATATGGAAACGCATTTGGGTTAGGTCATATGTCAAAAACTGAAATAACAAGGCATTCAAATGTGATCTTATTTGATGGCCAATATATGACTTCCTTAAAATCCGCAAGTTAAGTGATGCCTTATAAGCAGTTGGCTATGGATTAATAAAGCGCTGCTCTTATACTATAAGCGAAATTTCACATCATCCTGAACAATATTTTTCTAAATATGAAATATCTGTGTGAATCATCATACAAGTATAAGAATATTTAATCTGCTTATTTCGAAAATAAGCCTCAGAATGAAATGACATTCTTCCAATTGGTCCTCAAAATGCACTGATCTGAACATCGTAATAATTTAGAGTGTTCGAGGTACATGCGAAATTTTGGTAAAAGTCAGACTATTATATTTCGTAGTAGCACAGGTAAGAGCATACATTCATATGGACGTGGTATACCGTCCATGCCATCTTCCTACATCCTTCAGGAACTGCACTGAATAATCATAACAAAATGATGATTTTTCAATTCCACTTTCAGATTAATAAATTAATTTTAGAGATGGGAATAATAAACCTTTCAAAATTCATTCAGAATTTATGATATATAGCATCACAAATCGATACAGATTACTGAAAAGAGGAAATTGAATACTGGCTCCCGAAGGAAATACAGTATCACATTGATGAAAAAATTGGATCCACTCTTTCTTCTCCATTTTGTCTCAAAACCAGAACCAGAGATTTGTGCGTCAAATCATATACACACTGTTCTTTTGAAGTATGTATCTCATTCTTGATAAAAATGATGTTGATCCTAAAACGCTGCTAAAGTCGTTTTCTGTGGATTTCAACCAAGTAACTCAATTAAACCGTGTTCACGAATCACTTATAGCCCTTTACCCCCCTCAAGCAGTTTAATTCTTTCCAGCGAAAATATACTATAACAAATTTGGACCACACATTTATTACTTTAACTTAAGAAATAGCAAGAATGAGCGTCTCGCTAATAATATGTGATTTCTCATCTTTTGCAATCAATTTAGAAATATTGTATTAAGCTAACATACCGTCTTTGCTCTGCATATTTTCTTTCTTGAAATTATTAAAAAGGAAATTTATTTTCACTACTTTTTCGAAAAAGCAATGTCTTTGTTGCCATGGTTAGGATGTTATATCGAAGATGTTCTTTCATTCATGATGGTTTGAATGTCTCATTGGATAAAACATGTTCGCAATTCAGACACATAAGTACACGTAGTTGACAATTAGATGATGAAGGGACAATGTCATAGCGAAAATAATCGACATAATATAGTGACATTTCATTTTACCAGAAGTAGAAATTTAGTTCTTTGTAAACAAGATATTATTTGTGGTATCTTAAATTTGAGATATATAGAAATTTCTAAACTTTTGCTAACATTCCTCCAGTCCAATATACGTATACTAATTTTATTGGTATTAAGTCGTGCGTCTTTATTTGTGTTTTTTTTATGACACTAACGATTAAATTGTAAGATGAATCCTGTTAGAATTTCAGTGTGTTTTAAGAATCTATTATTTGATAATTGTTCAATACAGTTCGCGGAATTTTAAATTCAAACAAGTGCCTTTGCAATTAAATGGTTTGACAATCGAAAAATGAATCAGTGATTCATGATAAAACTATACTATACGTATTCCTCTCTCGATAAATGAATTTTAAAACTCAAAATTGTACAATAATTATAACATAAAATATTCTCCTAACCCGCTTCGTAACTAGCTCCTCCTTTGGCCCACTGAAGGCCCACTGGGAGAAGCAGCACAAGTTGAAAACCCCTGAATAGATATTCATATACTAGTTCATACTGTAAAAGCAACTACGTGCAAATATCTGACTAAAAATCTCAGATCCTGAAGCAGACTGAAGATGAGAACGAAGAAGAGTATGAGAATTCAAAAATCTTTTGTGCATTTATGGTACATTGTTCAACTTCGGGTGCCAGATACAAATATCTGGCCTCAATCATGTGTATTGCTTTTCGATGCTAGATTATAATATGATCTGAATTAATCATAGCAGCTTTATTGCTGAATAGAGATTTGACCTAAATTTCTAATTTATTTTAATTTCTGGATTGATCGGCCCGAGACGTATTTAAAGAGAGATCGCAAAAAGTAACGTGCAATATACATTAATTTAGAATTCAGCTTGTATTTAATTCCTATCATTTATAGTTAATGTGGTTCCATAACAATCACACAAATTACAAGGTTTATGAAGTATAATTTCATATTTCGGGACATTTCTAAAGAAGAGTTCCCAATTAACTAGTTTCTATTCGAATTGATTTGAAGGGAGCTTATTTTTATCTAGTTGTAATTTGAGAGTAGTTATAAATACATTTATGACATCCTGGAGATCTCTGAGAAATGCAAATCAATTTACCGATACTGTTAACGGAAAACTACATCATTTTAAACCTTTAATTTCAGCATGCATTAATAGATTACCATTAGCATTGATCCCCGGATTTTATCCTTTCTTATTTAACATTCGATAAAAAGGGCAGAATTTTAAAAATAGCCAAGCTTTCGGCGGAGAACTAGGTAAACAAAATTCTAAAAACCTCAGCCCTCTTTGGTACATTTGGCAGTGCTTTCTACAGAATTTGTCGAAAGAGCTTATTTCGCACCATCGAATATAAATATGAATAAAATTTAAACGCTGTTTGACACACTTTGACGCATTTTTAGCAATTTAAATACTCTAAAATATCCAGGTTAGGGAAAAGTAAAATTAAGTGAGTCATTTAACGCGATTCGTGGGAAACAGTAGCTTTGGGGTACCAACATGGTTACCCCAAATTCAGGAGCGTTTTTTTAAAACATTATAACTCGCAGAAACATATTATAGCACATTCGAATCGAGAGAATCAAGATAGTATAAAAGCATGCTGAAATTTGCTGCTATAAGGATTAAATATAGGTGGAATTATATCAAGTAAGAAAATCGGGCAGAATTGTACAAAACTTTAAAGAATAATAACTAATCAAAATGATATCATGCGGATAAATGAGTATTTTAACACCATATTTAACTATCTTGTTTATCTTTTTTCATCGTGAATATATAATATAATTTATACATTAAAAATAAATTATTACTCAAATTTAGTTTATCTCGGGCAACAGTCAAATACGTATTATATTGAAATCACCGTGTATAAGCTATGACTTTCACTTTGGTTCAGGATATTTTGTCCCGATTAAGCTGATTTCCCAATTAACCGATGAAATTTAACATTAGTGTGGGAACCATTCCGTTCTTGGAGACTTGCCCAAATTAATAAGCGGTTGTCCCGATTAACCGATGCCCAGATGAAGCAAAGTTGACTGTATTAGGGTTATCTGAAATCATTTTGTTCCCTTGTATCCTTTATCATCGGATTCCAAAAGTTGCCACTATGTCTGTAAACAACGTTAGTATAAAATAAAACCTGATTACTAATTTACTATCCAACTACGGGTCGCGAATTTTTCGTGATTCTAACTCAATGTATTACTGGAACAGGGATATTCTGCATTATTGTATTTTTAGTTGATAATATAAATTGTTGATTCTTTAATGCACCAATTACCCAAAACAGACTTTTCCAAAGCAGAATTTTCACAACACGTATCAGTAGCAGCATTGTAATTCGCGAAGATGAACGCAGACGAGTACAGTGCAATCTCAGATTTCTTACACACAATGTGTATCCAAAGTACGTTCTCGAGTCGAAGAAGACTTGTCACGCCAAGAAGAACTTTCGGGTAAAGGCTTCGCAATATCAGATTGGAGAGGATAACAAGATATTCAAGGTTGTTTTTTTATTGATAATTTATTCGGAACAAATTTATTGATTGGAAACTTGTTTACTGCTACATGGTTTACATTGAATAATCACAAAATTGTTCATAAAATACCGTCCTCCCCTTAGCGATTTATATAAGAGATTAATTCATTTGGGGCTGAAATAAAGAAGTTCTTAGATAGGTTAATTGTCTGTGAGATCATGCAACAGTAAGATCTTTGTAAACTCCGTGATTCCATGAGAGTTGGCATCTCTGGTTTCTAGGGGTGTGGTTATACTGATACAGTTTGTGTGTATGACATTTGGAAATAATTTTAATCAACATTAATTTTCAGTAGGTGATCATCAGTGGAAATAAAGTAACTTCATACGAAGTAGTGTGTTCAGGTTAAGTTGAAGAGGTACTCAAACTGTACCATGACGGTCCTGCACACCCTGGCATCAACGCTACAAGCAAAGCTATCAGACAGAAATATGTTTGGACAGGAATGAATGAAGATATCGAAAAAATATGTAGTATTGAGTTAATTATTTCATCATTGTATTTTATTACAACTTTGTTTCACTTATGGAGCATTACGCATAGAGTAGGCTTGTTGTTCGTAACTCCAGATAAGACGAAGAAATTATTTACCCTCCATACTCGCAAATGAATATATATACTCGGCATCGGGTAGTTTGTGCGAGAACATAGATTCTTGTTTTCTCAGACGACCCATCAAGTAGAATTCAAAATTGAATACATAGCTATTACGTAATTGAACATGACTTGAACAGATTTGAACTTTTGACTCAAGTCATGTTCAATGACTTGTCATATCGAAACTGATACTGTGTTGACTTTCAGTAAATATCCTGTGTTATGACGTACCAATCTTCTCACTTCAGAAAAAAAACTTGTCATCACTGTCAGACTGATGCTAATTTACCACCTCAACCTCAAAGGAAACTGCAACCAATTCCTCCCCCAGATCAGCCCTAGAAACACATCGGTATTGATCTGGTCTGTGATTTGCAGGATCATTCTCAGGGTTACAAACATCTCCTGGTCACAACTTGTTATCTTCCTAAATGATGTGCAGTTCGCCCTTTGAGAACTAAAAAGAGTAGTGAGGTGTTGACTCAGCTGGAGAGCATCTATTTTACTCTAGGAGTGCCTCAGGTTATCCAGCATGATGAAAGACCTGAGTTTGTCACCAAGGTATTTCCCTTTTTATTACCAAATTTCTAAGATTATATTTTTCAGATTAATTCCTTCCTGAATTAAGAATTTCAAAAATTTCACCGAAAATTAGCAGTCGATGACCGTAGGACTGCTGCTGCCTACCATCAGCAGAGCAATGGGCTCGTTGAAGCTCATAACAAAATAATCAAAATGTAAGTATAGCATGCAACCAGTATAGATCAACTAGATCTCATTACTATTTAGTTCCTCATTCATTAGCAAACTACAAAGAATGGTTAAGCAAACAGGAGCAGAATGGCCAAGCAAATTGCAAGTTGCTGTGCTTGCTGCGAACACTTGTTGGAAGAGGAACAAACTACTCACATTTCTATCTGATATTTGGGAGAGAAGCTAATAGTGACATTTACTGGCGCACACTAACCCGGTGGTGTTAGATGATGAGAATAAAGAGGAGGAGTTAGATCAAACAACTGAAGTAGATGCATTCTCTCCCGGACCTGAAAATCAAAATGCATGGCTAGAACCTCTGCTAGACACTCTCGCACAATCTCAATTACAAGCTCGCGATAATATTCACAAGGAGCAGCAATTGCAAAAATTGATATTTGATAAAAAAGTTAAGAAGAACAGGTGATCATTTAATTTTATGTCAAACTCTATTAGTCGCGGCAATACATTGATTGATATAACATGCTTTCAAAATTAATTTACTGTAATTTAGGCATTGGAGTTCATCGAAAATCAGATACATATTCTCCCTAAATGTGAATGAATTTCCACAACTCGTTATCCATCACCTAAAGTCCGACAATCCCATAATATAAGTTAGTCCACTCCATATGTAGACGTTAGTCCTACTCTCTATGTAGGCGTTAGTCCTACTCCTAAAATTGGCATTAGTCTTACTTTTTTTCAGATGTAGGCGTTAGTCCTACTCCTAAGATTGGCATTAGTCCTACTTTTCTCAGATGTAGGCGTTAGTTCTACTCCTAAGATTGGCATTATTCTACTTTTTTCAGATGTAGGCGTTAGTCCTACTCCTAAGATTGGCATTAGTCCTACTTTTTTAAAATGTTGGTGTTAGTCCTACTCCTAAACTATTTCAATTGATCCTCACCAAAAGGTACCATTTATCCCTGTTATTCATTGTCACTCACTTAAAATACCACTCAACCACCTCTTCATTCATAAATGCCTCTTTCACAGTCTTTAGCTAATATTCTCAACTCAAAAGGCTGCTCTTCCCTTTCTTCTTAAATATATCTCATTTAAATGGTGGACACTTGTTGGAGTATAACTAACGCCTACATCTGAAAAAGTAGGACTAATGCCAATCTTAGGAGTAGGACTAACGCCTACATCAGAAAATAGTAGGACTAATGCCAATTTAGGAGTAGGACTGTTTCGTGCCAGGTTGATTCACGTGCCAGATTGATTCACTTGTATTAATGGACCATGGACACTATAGTGTCGTGCCAGATTAATTCACTTGTATTACTGAACCATGGATGCTGAGTTACCGTACCAGATTGATTCATTGTTTGTGTAATTATGTGATACGAACAATATGCATTGCTTACACAGTATCTGCACTTTATGAGGGAGTTACTGTATGATAATTATCACATTTTCGCATACGCAGCTAGTAATTCCGAATTTATTCAAAGGATTATCTTTCAAGGATTGGAATTGGTAAGCATTTCAACTACATAATTTCTGAAAATGGAATAATATTTGATTTTTATTCGTTAATCACTTATGCTGTCATACAAAGTTTGAATCAATCGTTTACAGGATTTAAAATTTGATTTTAATCTTTTACTATGGGATTTCTCTACTGATACTATCCTGTAAAACTATCGCATAATGAAAGTTTTTTGTGTACGAGCCCGATATTGTAATCATTTGTTTCGTATGTACACTGAAAATTACGTAATTATATTGCTCAAACACGTATGAACTGCTATAAAACAGAAATAATGACTGTTGTTTACTTCATATTCTGAATCTTCCCAATTCTACAATTGCTTTGATCGATGGATCCGAAAGAACATCAAGAACTTGGTCAGTTTTTAACTGGCAATGTTTTTCCTCCTGAAATTATGCTTTCTAAAGACTCCTGCCATGATAAATCTAACTTCAGACGAAAAGCTTCAAATTATCGAATTCAAGAAGGAACCAAATTATTCAAGGTATGTATATGCAGTTGTATATTGATTTAATCTAAATAACTTGTGACAAATCTCTTACACACAGTACACAAATTCATTAGGACTTTAGTTACACAATTGACGATGACCTTCAACCCCAAATAATCTTTTTTTGGTCGGTCCATAGAGAGTATTGAATTATTTGCCTTTGAACATCATCGTCATACTTTTCATTTGTTTGTTGTCGAATTGTTTCAAAAAGCCTAAACGCAAATTT
Organism: Aphrocallistes beatrix; assembly: GCA_963281255.1. NCBI lineage: Eukaryota > Metazoa > Porifera > Hexactinellida > Sceptrulophora > Aphrocallistidae > Aphrocallistes > Aphrocallistes beatrix. Next base: position 2,174,763 of record OY725496.1, read on the forward strand.
GTCAATATTTTCGGACTCAGATTACCGAAGCCCAATTTCACCCTTTGAAGCAAGTTTTTTGGCATATTTTTGAAGATATGGATACCATATTCTATAACTCGGTACGCAGGATTCAGGATTTTTCAGGATCACGCGTTCGTGGATGTACGTGCGAACGTGTGGACATGCACATGCACACCTCCATTCCAATATGTCACTTGCCTTTAAAACCTGCACTAAAATAGTGTAAATAATTAAAGTGAACTCCAGTTACAACCAAGTCGGATATAACGAAATAAATATGGAAACTTAAAACGAAACGAAATTGAAATCCCGAGGGCTTCGCTATATGAGAGTTGACTTATATTATATTATAAGTTAATTGTATCATGTGTATTAGAGAGTCACATCTAAAGATGGAATTGAAGACTTTTTTGAAGTACCTACTTCAAATAATGCTGAGGATATTATTAAACTAATTCATGATACACACCACCCCGGAATTAACACAACCCTGACCCAAGTAAGACAGAAATATTTCTGGACAGGAATGAAAAATTGCATAAAGCAATATGTAAGTTTCATTACACTATACGTTGGATTTTAATACAAATTATATTCAAGTGTCTAGTATATAGTATGTACTTTGAAAACTCGTGTCTTTGTTTAGATCAAAACTTGCAAAACATGTCAGATAAACGCCACGTTACCTCTTCAACCACAGCGTGAGCTTCATCCTATCCCCCTTCCAGAAAGGCCCTGGTGTCATATTGGGATGGATCTTATTTGCAATATGCCTAACAATGCGCAAGATTATACTCACATCTTAGTATTGGTGTGTTATCTTTCCAAATACGTTGTTGGACGTCCGTTGAAGACTAAAACAACTAAAGAAATATTATCTCAGCTGCTCGATATATATTTGACATATGGCGTCCCAAAAATTATACAGCACGATCAAGGGAAATAATTCACGAGTCAGGTATTCTTTTATAATTTCGTGATGTTTGAAACAATTGACTGAGAGAATGATTGATGGTGATTGACCAGAATTAAGTTAATTATTACTGTTGTGTCATCGTGGCTACTATTCGTTCCAATTAGATTTGCTGATGATCTATTACGTAAAATTAGTGAAAACCTAGGGAATTTTCGAAGCTCTCAAATTGAACTTCATCATCAAACATCACAATTGCATATCATCATCCCAACCAACACTTGTAGTGTATTTCATCATTATCATCATCATCATCATTATTATCATCATCATCATGTGACGTAAATATGTTATAATTGTCATAGCTATGAAGCAGTACATTCTCAAATCTCATTTGTAAACTCAATATACTGTATCTTAGTATATTCTCGCATCACTCGAAATGGGTCGACGAAAACGAATGCAAACATGTTCAATTTCAAAAATAAAAAGTATAGGGAATGATCGATGTAGTGTCTATATTAATCATTGAGCTAATGTGTATTGTAATGACATTTTTCTGAAGCTATTCAGACCATTCACTGTTCCGCCTCGCTACTTTAGGATTTCAAACAATTTCACCAAACACTCCAAGTTGATAACCGTAACACCCGTGCTTACTACCCTCAGAGTAATGGATTAGTTGAATCTCACAACAAGATTCTGAAAACGTAAGTTAAATTTTGAAAGTATTGACATTGCCCCCCCATATTTCCCGTTGTTAGTTTACAAGCCCCCTAGGAAAATCAACAAGATGAGGAGCGATACGTTGGGCGATTGGACGGATCAACTACAACCTGCTGTGTTGGCAGCAAATACAATGTTGAAACTTTCTACCGGATTTACACCATTTTATCTGATGTTTGGGAGAAAGTGTGATATTGACAATTTGTTAAAACTCGCTAAATATCGAGATGTCACTGGTGCAAAAATTCCCGAGACATTAACTCAGCCAAGCGATTCTTCTAAATTAACTATCACTATCGAAGAGAAATCTGGTACACAACAAGATACAACAACAGAGGATCCTTTTTCGTTCGTTAGTGACCCTGATGAATGGATTCAAGACCAGATAAATGAGAGGAAAGAGAATTTACTACTCGCAAAAACACACATCCAAAAGGAGCAAACTAGGCAGAAGATAATATATGATAAGAAAGTTAAAAGCAATAGGTAAGTACTTGTTCAATCAGTATTGTCAGTACTTGACCTATATGTTTTTAAGTGAACTATTTGGTAATTAGATCGGATATTGGAGAGGGCGATTTAATCATCATGCACAACACATCTAAAGCAAAGAAGACTCCAGGGACTAAAAACCAAAACAAATATCTCGGGCCTTTAAAAACTACATTTGTAAGCAATAGTCACATACAAGCACTAGAAGTAAAAACCGGTAAAGTCAAGAAAGTCCCTATTCACCTTGCCAGGAGGTTTTACCAACGTAGCGATAAAGATTCACAACCTCCCATTACTACATGTGTTTCTTCTCCTTGTGATGATAATGATATTGTGGAATCATCTAGAAAGAGAAACATTGATGATAATGAGATTCCAGTCGTAAAATGTCAGCGTTTAGAGGTCAGCAATATTACCAAACTCAGATTTCCTAATCAAAATACATGTCATCAGGATTTTATCCAACTTTTCTTAGCCATACGCCGAAAATGACCCTCAGCCCTTTTAAGGCCTTCGAGTTGTCACGCGCCCAGTTCTAGTATGTTGAAATTAATGCGCCTGTAGACGTACCGCATACATATCGATAAAACTTAGCATGCAATCATGTAATATCTACGAGTTTAAATTTTACTCTTTTAGACAACCAATTCACAAACAAGAATGCATTACATATTCGGCATAAGTGAGGATAGTGTAATGGAACAACTCGTCAAGTTAAAAGTGAGTTTTGTTATATGTAGCTAATGTATTTTGATATAGTTCAAACATAATAGTATACGTACCACTTCGTTATTATCAACTAATTATAAATCTAGAGTTCACTCATCAAACATGTTGTTGAGGGTACACCGATGACCGACTTGCATAGCGAGCTTTTACGTTCAAAATCAAAGAGGTGTTACTTTGACGACAATTTATCTTTACTAATGAGAGATCAAGACCACTTTGAAATGGTCATTTATACACATAAACTACCTTTATTTAGACATATGCATTAACCTTTTCCATTTAAAAAAACAAACAAATGATCATTATAGAGAGAAAAGCTCGTAAACACTCTGTTCAACTGGATAATCCAAGCAATGGACATCAAGTCAGACGATAAAACTGGAAAAAAGCAGTGGTATGAATATACACTCACTATTCTTAGCCATGTGGTAAGTAATTGTTTAATGACGATATGTTAATTGCAACTTACCGAATGTACAAAGATAGTTAATATTAAACTTATACGTTTGCTATTATTTAAGAAGCAAAATTTATTCTAGGTTTTCGAATTATTGGAAAAACACTTTTTCGGAATGGAAGACAGACCATCTCAATTAGTCTCTATGCCACGACTTCCCCAAAGCTCCTACATATTCACCAGTTACTCCTGGATGGCAGCAAGAAAAATGCAATCAGCTCCGTCTGCCCTTCGTTGAACAGATACAACAGGATACAACAAGAACAGCAAAACTATTGTCCCAATATAAGCCGTGGTTGCTGGAAAAGATCATTGGTGACGGAAACTGTTTTTTTCGCTGCATGTCGAAAATAATTACGGGATCAGAATTGTTTTACGATAAATTGCGCCAGGAACTGTGCAGATACCTTGTAACTGATGGTAGGAGAGGGATGTTAGGATATTTTTCGACCAAGTATATGGATACTACTTCTCCAATACAACATCTTCAATTAACTTCCATGACAACGGATGGTGTGTGGGCAACTGACGTAGAAATAGTTGCAATGTCATTGCTCCTAAAAACAGACATTTATGTTGCTCAGAAACGCTCTAAGGAAAGTGGCTCTGGTACGCATATTCACTGGTTACGATATCAAGGTTCGCTGGAAAATACTAAAGAAAACTCGGTATATATATCTAATTTCGATGATCATTTCCAACCCGTTATCAGACTTATAGAATCAGAAGTGGCAACCTACACTAACGCCGATAGTCTTGTAGAGTGCATGGTTATTGATGAATAAATAAATGTATCATGTGCGTAGTGCAAATTTATATTCAATGTTTGATGTTTTTGTAACTAACTTATTACATTAACACAATAAAGAGAGTAAACATTAACAAATTCCCAATTTTTAACGAATAAAAATCAAATATTATTCCATTTTCAGAAACTACGTAGTTGAAATGCTTACCAATTCCAATCCTTGAAAGATAATCCTTTGAATAAATTCGGAATTACTAGCTGCGTATGCGAAAATGTGATAATTATCATACAGTAACTCCCTCATAAAGTGCAGATACTGTGTAAGCAATGCATATTGTTCGTATCACATAATTACACAAACAATGAATCAATCTGGTACGGTAACTCAGCATCCATGGTTCAGTAATACAAGTGAATTAATCTGGCACGACACTACAGTGTCCATGGTCCATTAATACAAGTGAATCAATCTGGCAAGTGAATCAACCTGGCACGAAACAGGACTAACGTCTACATGTGGAGTAGGACTAACGACGCCTCCCCTTAAAATCACACGATATCTCTGGTTCAGTAATAGTAGTGAGTTAAAATCACAAGGTGAGTTAAAAACGCACGAAACAGCACTACTCGAGGCGAATAATGAAAAGTAACAAGATAGATTTGCTTACAAAATAAAATATTGGGCGCGCCAATCCTGATTGGCAATATGCAATCAGCAAAAACATGAATCTTCTTGAAAAATCACAACAATTCTAATCAAGGATTCAAAATATCAATTTCGCACAGAAAAAAAAGAAGGATAAATAATTATTCACCAGAATAAAAATCAATCACAATTGATAAAAAAATATTAATAGTCATGGATAAGAAAACATACCACGAGGACTGGGAATTCGAATCATGTAATGATTCATTATTTTGTTCTTCAAAATTTGACATCTCAAAGTAGGCCAAAATATAGTTTGGAAATAGTTATATATATAATAAAGAAAATTTCTAAAAATGTAAAAATATATTATATAATAAATCAGAGGAAAACTGAAATTATTTATAAGAAATAGCGGGCTTTGAGCACTTATGCAGAGAAACGGACAATTTGTGTCCTCTTGAGGTGTTCTAGTGTCTGAAGAAATTGAAGAATTTTAGAGGGCCCAATGGGCGCATAATATTGATACTTAAACTAAATATTAGAAGCATAAGATAATTTTTAATAAAATAAGATGAAAATCAACTCATCCTGCAGAAACTTAAAAAATAAAATTGTCATTATCGATTATGAATTTGTTTATTTCAGCTGTATCATTTAGACCAGTGGTGGGAAACCTGGGGCCCGCGAGAGTAAATTTGACGGCTCAATTTTAAACACTCTATTATGGGGCCCCAAGTGTTAGTGATTGTAATACAAAATGGGCACGCCTAATTTTGGTGTGAAATTGATGCTGAACTTCAATATATTTTCTATAATCATTATATAATGATACAATTTATTTTACTTAGTTATTTTTGCTTTTATTAGTATAATTTTAGTTGCACATTGCTTCCATATAGGTTTCTAATGTGAGTTCTTGCTACGGCCGTAGTGATGTGACCATAACAAGAACTAATAGATCTGGGGCCCGCTTAATTATTTACATGATCGTTTTAATATTGTTGTGTTTGGTGTTTCTCGGGATTTAGCGAAGTGCAAATTTATAAATTTACAGGATACACATATGGATTCTCTCTTTTTCATTGTTCATGTGACATATAAATACACTCGAGACCGTTTTTTCTGACTATTTCTTTCAGATCAATATATTAAGAATAAACTGATAGGAAAGATAATCCGATAGTAAGGATAAACCGATGTATGGCTAAACCGAAGTAAGAATGAACCAATAGTAAGGATAAACCGATGTAAGGGTAAACCGATAGTGAGAATAAACCGAAGTAATAATAAACCAATTGTAATAAACAGAACATAAGAATAAACCGCGAGTAATAAAAACCGATGGAATGTCCTAGTAAGCGTGGAATTTCTTACTGTATAAAGAGTAAGAATAAACCGATTAATAAGGATAACCCGGTATAAGAAAAAAACGATGAAAATTAGTTATAAAACGAATTAATTAATATCTACAGGGAAAATTAGTGAGAATAAACCGATAGTAAGGATAAAGCGGTGTAAGAAAAAACGGTTTCGACTGTATGTACTACCGAAAGAAACATCAGAAATTCATTTATGTTCTTGGAAAATGACTCCTCTATTTAGAAAATACGTAAGTACTATTATGTCATTGCAATTATAATTATTAAACAAAGTTGCTTGTCAATTATAATTGTATTTGTAATTGTAAATATATAATTGAAACCAGCCCTGAACACAGGAATATGTCAACATTCTGAAGTAAATATCAAAATTTCTAAACAACTGGTATAAAACAAGATTTCCTGTGATAGTTAGACATTAATTATCGTTACTATTAAAATTGATTAATATTTATTTTTGCATTTGTGTATGTATATATGTATATTAATATACATATTATATATATATAAGCGCGCTATGCTCGCTTGCATTGCGGGGCTGGCAGACACTTTGTGTACTCAGGAGGCGCCCAAAGGGCGACTAGGATCACATTGATTAATTAAAAGGTAGAAAATATGTCTAAATATCTGCCTTGCTGTTATAATCGATCCGGGCGTTAAATCGGTGAAGGAATCATCTCAAATTTTGAATTTCGTTAAGGATATCGCCCGTGAAAAATCCATAGGTTTGGCTTACAGCATATATCAAGAATAGAGATATATAAGATGTTAAGCGTGGGCAGGTAGTGCAATTAAAAAATATTGAGGCATGCCAAACCGTTTTTGGTTCACATTTCTAGTTTTTGAGTTACAGCGTCTCAAAGTCGGTTTTTTTCCGTTTTTCCCTAGCACATCTTAATGGTAAGCCCTCCTCCACTCTGTGATTGTTTTGAAACACATGTTTGGATCAAATGCTTCGAAAATTTATTCATATATAGTCTATAAAATTTGCAATCGCATAGAACCAAAAGAAAGTTAAAATAAACAAAATTGTTAATTATATAAGGGTTTTAAGAAAAAATTGCCAAAAAAGGCGAAAAACCCCCGATTTTCTTTGGAAATCAGCAATAAAATCACAAATTTGTAAGATATCGAAAATCGAGTGGTCCTACGCTCATCGCCTAATGATATGGAACAACTCCTGAAATTTTCAAACCTCTATCTCAAAGCAATTTTGAGTTAAAATTTTTGAAAGACGGTCAATTTTGGAATTTTAAAGTCCCGAGATATAGGGATTTGAAGTTTTGATGTTAAGTACGATGTGAATGAGCTATTACCTATAAATAAAAGCATCCATGGGCATTTAATCGCATGTATACTAATGAATTAGTTGTATTCCAACAGATTTTAGTGAAAATAGCAAAATTATGCTGAAAATTCACAAATTACCTTGAGGCCTCTAACCCCGAATATTTTGAACCAATTAGGGAATATAATTCATATTCCTAGCACTACAATGTATAATTCATCGGTTTAGAATGAATAAAGAGCTTCTAAAAAGTATATTAGGAAGTTAGAGCGAGAGTCTACGACTTTTAGTTTTCAAGTTAGGATTTTCGAAAAATGCTACGTCATCACGTGATAAAAATTTAAAACTTACCATTGCATTCCATATAGTACACTTATTATTTAAGAATCAGATATATACCGTCTTGAAAAGTATATTAGGAATTGAGAGCTAAGAATTTGGGTGTATATTTCCTGAGATATGGAGGAATCTGTTTTTGGACTATAAATGGGGGGCTTTGACCTAATTTTGGAGATAAATGCTTTGAACTTCCAAAATAATCATGTTGAGTGCTTCCAAATTTCTGTATACATTGCAAGTGACTATTGCATTGTTTTTTGAGTATAATAGCTACTTTTGGGAACTTATTTCACGACATGATTCGCCATTTACTAATATATTAAAAGTTCTCCATAGAATTTGTATTACAATAAAATCGATGATAAGTCAAGAAATATTTACTTTTTGACAAAGAGATGTTTGAGGAACCTATATATTATCATATATCCTTTCATTTAAGATTATAATAGATTATATATCTTCAATAGTTTTTAAGCATTGACATCGAGCACTTTCGAGGCCATAGAGAGGTTTGATGTCCGAACTTTACCTACAATATACTATAACTTACGAACTAATGGTCGGATCTGAACAAATTTTTTTTAAACTGTTCAGAATTCTTTTCTATACACAATAGCTAATATCACAATGACTATTTCCCGAGGATTTTAGAAATGAAGTCCCTCATAAAGATATTTTTGATTGGATTTTAAGTGCCTCTTTTTCTAAATTCATCTGTTCTATAATATTTAAAGGGGCCAAAACCTTTTTGAGGTTCATATAATTGAAAAAATATCAGATAAGTTAGAAAATAATTGATGAATGCGCTGCAAAACCACGAATAACTTTCCGATTTTTAGTACGGCTGAGCTTTAGGTGCTCAGTTCTAGAATACCAAAATAAATACCGTCCAACAAGTACGATTAGATGGTAGACTACTCAATAATCCGATGGAATTAGCAATAAAAAATTTCAACAATTTTTTAATGTCAGGCGATGTTTTTCGAGGGCGGTATCCTTAAATTTAATCTCATAATTAGAGCTAGGAACGCTATGCATTAATGCTCTCGGTATGTTCGGATTCACCTATATCTGCGAGCAAGTTCTTCTAATATGAATCTCACAAGAGTAAATATAGAAATAGTTTATCAAACTTAAGAAGATTATAGGATTTCTAATACTACTTATGTCCGAACTTCAGCAAAATTGCACAAGAGAAGAAGTGTCGCTCAAGCCATTGATCAAACCAAAGTAGTTTATTTATAGTATTATAAACGTAATTTTTACAACCTAGAATTCTAGATTCTAGAGTCTTTAGATAAGCACATATGCGGATAATTAAGGATACCGCCCTCGAAAAACCATACGGTTTGGCTTACAGCATACGATGAAAGTAGAGCTATAAGAGATGTTAAGCGTGGGCAGGTTTCCCCGTCAAGAAATACTTGCACATTCCAAACCGTTTTTGATTCTCATTTCTAGTTTTTGAGATACAGCGTCTCAAAGTTTTTTTTTTTGTTTGTCGCTAGCACATCTTAATAGTAAATCCGGCCACTCAAAGAATTGTTTAGGACATACCAAGGTAACAAATGCTTCCAAAATCGAATCATAGATAGTCTATCAAATTTGCTACTTCATAGGACCAAATAAAGTTAAAATCAAAAATTGTAAATTTTATCGGTGTCTGAAAAAAAAGGGCCAAAAACCGGCGAAAAATGGGTGTTTTGGGGAAATCAGGAATAAAATCACCAAGTTATAAGATATCGAAAATAAAGTGGTCCTACGTTCATCGCCTAATAATATGGAACAACTCTTGAAATTTTCATACCTCTGTCTCAAACCATTTTGACTCAAAATTCTGTATAGACGGTCAATTTTGAAATTCTAAAGTCCGAGATATAGATATTTTATGTTTAGATGATAACTGATTCAATGGATTTAAATTGTATATTTTATTATATTACCCAACTTTGTACATTTATAAACATCGAATTCATTCTAAATTATATTCAATGAACATTCTATTAAAATTTCTGCCTTCTATAGTCACTCAAATGACTTAGTTATGGTCGAAAAACTGAAATTTATAATGATTAAAAAGGTGAAAATGGCGTCATAATCCATGATGAGTCGACTTTTTAGTCTGAGCTTAAAGTTACTGCTCCCTCCACCGCATCTGGCAGCTCCTGCGAGCCGCTCCCGACCTGCTTTGGCAGGTGTGGAAGTTTCTTCCACCCTCATGCAAACCTGCATCTCGTTTAGAGACCTCAATAGAACTGCAGGTTTTAAAGATACTCCGAAAAAATCACCCAGACTTGATCATTTATCTCGACCATCCTAAACAATTCTATGACACACTCAATGCGTCAACTGCTCCCATACCAATTTCCCTTGCGGAAGATGACCCTTAGCTTTATTTACTTCGTAAAGTCATAACTATTTATTGGGCACTCAATTCTTTACTTATTATATTCCCATAACATTTTGTACTGAAGAGGATATATCGGAAAGCTCCATGTATTGTATATACACATTAATCGGCATGTGGGAGTCATTTAGCTATGGCTCCACTAATTCTGACCTCAGACGAAACTGTCGACTCATCATGGAATTATGATGTCATTGTCACCTTTTTTATCATTAGTAATTTCAGTTTTTCGACCATAACTCAGTCATTTTGAGTGATAGAAGGCTGAAAAATCAGTAAAGGAATCATCTCAAATTTTGAATTTCGTTAAATTTAACCTCACACTCAGAGCTAAGAACGCTAAGCATTAAGGCTCTCGGTATGATCCACCTATATCTACGTACAAGTTCTTCCAATATAAACCTCATATAAAGCAAATATATAAAAAGTTTATCAAACTCACACTTAAGAAGATATTCTCAGGCTATCTACTACTACATATCTTCCGCAAAATTGCACAAGAGATGAAGTGTCGCTCAAGCCATTGATACAAACTCAGTAATTTATTTATAGTACATATTATAAACGTAATTTTTACAATCTAGAATTCTAGATTCTTTAGATAAGCACATACGCACATAATTAATACTTTGTTACGGAACCAGGATTATATTTTCATTTTGAATCAAATTTCATAATTTAGAAGAATTGCCAGGTTGTGGCGCTTCTAACTTGGGGAATAGAGGCATATGGCGCGCCACCAAATCTAATTGGGAAGCCCTGGTCTAGAATATAATCCTTATATGGATACTATATTAATCTAGTTTAGTAATATTACCTCAGTAAAAATTGTAATATAGTGATATATACACTGCCTGAACAAAAGTATTCGTACACCCCATAATTCCCCATACAAATAGTTATAATACTGATTTATTTAGCGCTTCAAGAATATTTAATTTGTGAGAGATACACTTAATTTAACTTCAAATTCGAATTCTCCACATTCAAATTACCCACTTAATGAGTTTTCAACTTGATTACTCTTCTTCAAGATTAAGTATTTTTAGCATTTGCTTTCCTATGCCACATGTCGCGAGTGATCACCATTGTATATGATGGCATTTGTGGTATGAGGTGGCACAGTAAATATTTTTAACCTTGTGTAAACAAGTGTAAACAAGTTGAAAAATTAAAAAGTGAGTAATTCGAATATGGAGAATTCGAATTTGAAGTTAAATTAAGCGTATCTCTTACCAATTAAATACCTTGACTCGCTAAATAAATCAGTATTATAACTATTTTTATGGGGAATAATGGGGTGTACGAATACTTTTGTTCAGGCAGTGTATACAAATACTAACTAGTCTAAACTGTTTCTTAATTGTTTTGTATTCGAATCAACATTGAAAACTAAAATTGTCTCCTGTACCTTATGAATCAAAAATAATGATAGGGTTGCATTCATGGATTTAGAGTTATAGCATGTCTGGATTTTAAAGGTTGTCTAAAATTGTCGCAAAGTGTTAGATCAGAAGTTCATATGGTAACTTCGTTTGCCGGTAAATAATATACACCATTTGTAAAAATTTCAATCTTCTTACACTTATGGTATTCCTGAAAAACCTGTTATGGAGGAAAGAAATCATAAATATACCCCAGTTTGCTTCAAACTTTTCAAGTAGTCTCCACCCAGAGATCCTACGAACCGGCGGATACAAAGTGAATGTCGTCTGCCACAGTGGGACTTGTTTGACAAAAAGTAAGCCAGGCTATACTTATTTGGTAAACGGCGCTTTTGTGCGGTCTCTGAGTGACAACTGCTTGTTAAAGTTGGAGGCAAACTGAGGTATCTTTATGATATTTTTTTGTTCATGATCAAATCTTTGATGAGTCATTATCTCCTCATCATGAACATCTATGGATAAAAAGGGATTGTGTCTAATGAAAATTTCTTCTCATGTAACCTAATCTATACATCGTTTCGTTATATCAAGTTATTGCACCGTTAAAGCCGGTATGAAGAATTGTGTTCTGAGAACATTGACTTGTATAATAATGCAAATTCATCATCATTTACTCCACCCTTATTTTGTGTAGATTGTCAATGGGAGAAATATATAATTAGGCTTCTAGCTAGCGATTGCAGTTATGTTCCTTCACAGTAGGGTTGCCAGACGTCCGGGTTTCGAGCCATTTGTCCGGAGTCCGGGAATGGGATGAATTTGTCCGGGTTTGGAGAATTTTGAGTCCTGTCCGACTACTCACTACTCAGGACTGTCAATATATTCTATCCGTATCTAAGTTATTTAGTTAGCTATTGCTCTGCTGCAAACGTGTCACTCTCTAATATTTGAAGATAGAGTGCAAGTTTGTGAAATTTGGATTATTACTGATTTGTAATGCTTCCATAGTGTACGTATACTACTGAGTACTGACCCTAACTGCCTAACATGTTTCGTAATGAGTATACTTGGAATCTTATTTTTGTTTCTGTGTTCAATGGCTTCAACGATGAATTATGATATGTAGATATGTAGTCACGTGGGTCAAGGGTCATTTTATGTGTCTTTGCAGCTCTGGTTTACAGTATATTACCTACATTCAAATTGTTATTTCAAATTTTATTCTCTGAGATTTTAGTTTACCCGCAATAACTAATAGACGAAATATAATTTATAATTTCTCTTGATTATTTATGTATTCTGTATATTTTGACGATAAGTTATTGATACAAATTTAAAATTAGATAACATTACAAAAAGCATTTTTCATCCAACACTCAGTTTCACTTAGAAGATGCAGTAACAGGTAGTACATATGGTTAATTTATTAGAGAATAAATTATGTCCGGGTTTGGCCTTTTGAAAATCTTGCAACCCTACTTCACAGACACATCAGTTGTCTCGTCAGCAATGATAGAGAACATGCCGGCTTTGCGAATCCTTGGCAGCACCACCTCCATAATTTTGTTGTGTACCATACATAGCATTTCATTCTGAATATCCCTCTTGTCCATTTTCTTGAACTATTGACGAAGTTGAAGACTATCTCGTTGTACCTCCCCACGGTCTGAAGATACTGCTGAAAGTTGGATTCACTGTCCATGTGTCCTCTCTGTCTAGCTAGGATCATTACATTGTCAAGCGCTGCGTTTAACCCATGTCAGTTGCGCCTGCACTGTTTAGCGTTGAGGGTGCAATGTTGTGTCTCTCCTTGTGAGACTTGTACGCGTTTACTGTTGCCTTATGAACAGACCCACATCAGGTGTGTTCTTCTCTGTTTCCACTTCTTCCATCCCCCAATGACGAACGTTGTTCTCAATACGTAAACGTCGCGAATTTGTTTGGGGAACTTCTTCTCTGTGCGCGCCCACACACAGTACTGACACCACGCAACGTTGTGAAGAGTGGAGTGCTGAAGCCAGGAATGGCGTTCCTGCCATTCCTTCCGGAAGACGCGGCCCTTGTGGGTGGACGAGCCGATAGTACTGATGATGGTAGGTATTGTCAGTATACCAGACACCACTGCGAGTGTGGGAACGGGAGATGAAGGGTGCTCCATCGATGTGGAGTGGTATTGGGGCTCAGATAATGATTATATCATATCCGCGTGAAGATTAACTCCAGGTGCTTTGGGCTTGGCGGCTAAGAAGCAGGAACCTAAGGCTGAACCTTGGTTTTCTTATTGTTTTTGATAAAAGGCGAGGTTGATAGCAGGACGCTTACCAGACATGGTCTGGTAAAGGACCATGTCTGGTAAGCGTTCTGCTATCAACCTCGGCTTTTATCAAAAATAATAAGAAAACCAAACTAATATATATTACTAAAATAACTAGATTAACGTTAGTGACCTCTGGTGTAATATGTAGGTTTAGCACTATACTTGATTATAAGTGATGGAAATAATATTCGTATGTCACATCTGGTTAGGCTAAGTATGTAAAGAGAACAGCAAATTTGGAAGGTTTTTGGTCCAGTTATAAACAAATTGTCTTCAGCTTCCAGGGGCTTTGCCTGTGGACCCCACTGGGGGGCTCACAGCACCACCAGTGCCCAACTGGGTTTTATGTACCCTCATGAGTTTACCATAGTTTTACACCACTGGATATCAAATTCGAAATCTGGGCATTCGGATTAGTTATTGTAGAATATTTCTAATCAATTATTCATTCTCAACGTTTTTAAACTATCAATCACTGTCACCTTATGCCATATATATGCCCATATTTACCAATATACATGATGCTAAGAGTAACCTCTTGTGCTTACCAAAAGTATTCGTACACCCCAATAATTTCCATACAAATTATATAAATCGTATCTATTTTTGGAGTCAATGGTAATAAATCAGTAACAGTTTGACTAAATTTGGCTTAATTATGATTAATATTCTACACACTCGATTTATTCATTATATAGTCTTTCAACTCATTATTCTATTTAAAAGTTAAATATTTTTAACCCGTGACACCTACGCCATCATGTATAGTGGCATTAATTTATAGTATGTGGCACAGTGAAGTAAATGTTCAAATATTTATGTTTGAAGGAGAGTAATTGAGTTGTGAGATTATAAAGTTCGTCATTTGAATGTGAAGAAAACGAATTTAAAATAAAAATTAGTGTATTTGTTACAGATTACATATTGTTGACTTCATAAATAGATTAGTTTCACAACTATTTGATGGAAAATTTTGAAGTGTACGAATACCTTTGGTAGGGGAGTATATATATATATATATATATATATATATATATATATATATATATATATATATATATATATATAAGAATTGATTGAATAAACTGCCAAGCACAGACGACTGATTTTGGCATGTGGGAATATTTTAGCTATGGCTCCACTAAGTTCTGACCTCATACGAAAATGTCGACTCCTCATGGAATTATGACGTCATTGTCACATTTTTATAATTAGAAATTTCAGTTTTTCTACTACAGGGTGGCACAATGAAATTGAGACAAATATTCTTTTTAAATAAATACCTTTATATGCTACATATTCTTCAATTATTTACTCATATAAAGTATATCAGTTATTCTATGTACAGGCAGCCCTCGCCGTTCGCGAGTTTGCCATTCGCGGTTTCGACTATTTGCGCTATTTAAGCTTTTTGAGTCTTGTTTTGCTATTCGCGACTCGTTCCCTCGTCTATTCGCGGTTTCGTTATTCTCTTCAGTAGTTTCATGGACTACCATAAATCCATAACCTTATACGTATCTACAGATTATCCTGGCAATATCATTTACTGTTTCTATTGTTCTATACTAATACTAGACTCTATTGTTTCTATACTTATAATTTCTACCTAATAATTACATCATGCCTAAGAGGAAGGTTTGTTACTAGGGGATCTTTATCTTTCATTTATCACTTCATTTATTACTACCATTTCACTTATGACAGTGTTTGTATCAGTATTACAGCTCAACTATTGAATAAATAAGGTATTTACCAAACTGTATCTAGCGTCCTTTTTATAATCTAGAAACGTAACCCCACTATTCTCATTGAACTAACGTCTTGCCGTTCACGATTTTGCCATCCGCGACAATTCTCAGGAACGTAACCCCCGCGAACGGCAAGGGATACCTGTACAATACTCGTATAAATTTGTGGTTGTTTGCGTAAATATGAATGAAATAACAAAGAGAAATACTATCGAAGCATATAACAAGAGTGGACAAAATGCATCTGAGATCTTGAAGCATGTGGAGAACCTTGGAATATCGCGAGCGACAGTCTTTTAAACAGGTTCAAAAGCAATAGTTTTAATGGTATACGTAATGGTACACTTGATTTGGGGCATGCAGCAAGAAGTGTATCATAAATGACCAAATGTTTGGAGGATCTGGAGAGATAAATTACTCGTGCTTGACCCAGATTGGATATATCCAAAGTCAATCGGTGTATTGATCAATTTAAGCCACGATTGCGACGATGTGAAGAAATCAAAGGGGGACATTTGAATAGAACTAATGATTTATTTTCTTTTGATGATAGTTGTATCACATATGAAGAATATCAATATACACATTCTCTTAAAATTTAAGCCTTCTATCACCTAAAATGTTTTAGTCGATTTATAGTCGAAAAACTGAAATTTCTAATTATAAAAAAGGTGACAAAGACGTCATTATTCCATGCTGAGTCGACATTTTCGTCTGAGCTCAGAACTTAGTGGAGCCATAACCAAAAGACTCCTACATGCTAAAAATTAGCTTTCTGTGATAGACAGTTTCTTCAATCAATTCGTACAGATATATACACTACCCTACCAAAAGTATTCGTACACCTCAATATTTCCCATTAAAATAGTACTAAATGCGTCTATTACTGAACTGGCATGCAGTTAAACTAGACGAGATACAGTATATTTGATTTCAGATTCGTATTCTACGCATTTGAATTACCTATTTTAGAGTTTTCAAATCAATTAAGTTTTAACTATGCCGAAATTTATCATCATGTGCTACCCTGTGTCACCTATCACCATCTGCTACAGTGGTTGAGACTCTAGAAAAGTGGTACATGGTGGCACAGGTCGGGAATTTTAACCTTGGCAATTAGCAATTGATTTGAAACTTCGAAAATAGGTAATTCAAATGCGTAGAATACGAATCTGAAATCAAATATACTATATCTCTTATATTTTAACTGCATGATCATTCTTTAATATAACCATTTTAGTACTATATTAATGGGAAATATTGAGGTGTACGAATACTTTTGGTAGGGCAGTGTATACTTGTGTGTATACACTATATAAATAAATAAATAAATATTAATCGAGTTTTAGTACAAGTAGTAAGGATATTCTTCACAGGTTATACAACTATCATCAAAAAATGATAACTCATAACTATTATGACATCATCATTCCACATCAAAAATGTTGATAAATTTGTTGATTTTTTGAGTGATATTGATTATAATAGTAAGGCAGACATATTTAGAGATGTTATCTCCCTTACAATTGATCAATGCGAATCCCGGCGGACACAAAGTCCGCCAGCCGCGCAGCGCAAGTAAGCGCGCTTGTACTAATAATCATTCAAGAATCAGATAAGATTGTTACTTGTACTTTTAAGCAACACCTTGCAGCATCATTGAGCACTAAGAATCTCGACACAGTCCTGGAATTCCAGGAATGTGTTGCACATCCTTAATATTAAAACTAGATTAATGTGTGTATATATATATATATAATATATATATATATATATATCTGTAACGAATTGATTGAAGAAACTATCGGGCTCAGAAAGCTGATTTTTGGCATGTGGGAGTTTTGGCTATGGCTCCAGTAAGTTCTGAGCTCAGACGAAAATGTCGACTCATCATGGAATTATGACGTCATTGTCACATTTTTAAAAGTTAAGCAATGCAGTTTTTCGAGCATAACTCAGCCATTATAGCAGTTAGAGGGCTGAAATTTTAATAGATTATGCATATTAATATATCACACATATGGCACAACTATCATCAAAAAATGATGACTCATCACCCTGTTATGACGTCATCATTACGCATCAAATTTTTAAAAATTGACAAATTTGGTGATTTTTCGTGCGATACCGATTATAACAGTAGTACAGCGTATTTAGGGATGTTATCTCCCTTATAATTAATCAATGTGACCCCGTGCGCCCAAAGAGCGCATCTGGCGGACACAAAGTGTCCGCCAGCCGTTCAGCGCAAGCAAGCGAAGCGCGCTTGTTCTATAGATTGCACAAATCCATAGAAAGCGCGAGACATTTATGATGTGTATTTGGAATAGTCACTTGTAAGCTTCACATAAATACAATTTACCGCCCCTATCCCGCCTACTTACCAATTTGAAAAACAATATGCGTACCCTTATCGTATTTAAACTGCGCTTTTTTGGGTATATTCTATCTTTTCTCGGCATTATAAAAAAGCTGCCCTCTAAATTGTGCCGCCTTAAGGATACCGCCCTCGAAAAATCTTGCCTGGCGTAAAAAAAAACAGCAAAATGTTTTATTGCTAATTTCATTGTATTACTGATCGGTCTACCATCTGATAGCACTATTTGGACGGCATTTTCTTTTCTTTTTTGCGAAATAACCCCTAAAGTTTAGCGTTAATAAAAAATGAAAAATTATTAGAGGATTTTAACTCATTTACCAATTAGTTTTTAACTTATTTGATATTTTTTGAATGATATGAACCTTAACATTGTTTTAGCACCTTTGGAGATTATAAAACACAAAGATTTAAAAGAATGGGCAAATAAAATCCAAACAGAATAGCTCAATAAGGGAGTTCATTTATATAATCCTCGGGAAATCGCAAGTTTGATCTCAGATATTTAGCGATTCCTGGGTCAGAAATAAATTCTGATCGTTTCAAAAAAAATTTTGTTCAGATCCGACCATTTGTTCTTGAGATATCGCATATTATAGGTAAAGTTCGGCCATAATATCCCTCTAAGGTCCCGAAAGAGGCTGATGTCATATCTTAAAAACTATTGTAGATATATAATATATTATATCCTTAAATAAAAGGATATATGCGAAAATATATAGGTTCCTCGACCATTCCTTTGTCAAAAAATAAATAATTCTCGACTTATCATTGATTTAATTGTAATACAAATTCTATGGAGAACTTTGAATCTATTAGAAAATGGCGAATCTAATCATTCAATATGTGTCCAAATTTAGCTATTATGCTAAATAGTGAATACAATTGCCGTTAATAATATGTACAGAAAAATTGGAGAACTTTTGATAATTATTTTGAAAGTTCTGGCCTTGGACCTCCCAGATTCGGTCAAAAACCCCCATTTAGGGTCCAAAAAGAGATATCTCTCTATCTTTATAAATACAAGTCCAAATTCTTAGTTCTCACTTCCTAATATACTTTTTATGAGTGTACATATATGATTCTTTGATAATAATTGCACTACACCCTATGGAATGTTAAGTTTTAAATTTTTGTCATTTGATGACGTAGCATTTTTCGAAAATCCTAACTTCGAAACTAAAAGTCGTAGACTTTCGCTCTAACTTCCTAATATACTTTTTGGAAGCTTTTTATTCATTCTAAACTGATAGATTATACTTCGCAATGCCAGGAATATGAAATATTATCTACAATTATCTCAAAATATTCTGAGTTAGGGGCCTCAAGGAAATTTGTGGATTTTCAGGGTACTTTTGCTATTTTTGGTAAATATTTGGCTTTAATATTCCTAAATCAGCAGTATGGATGCGAATAAATGTCTGTGGATGCTTATGTGCATTATTAATAACTCATTTTACATTCTTCTTAACACCTAAACTTAAAATCTCTATATCTCGGGACTTTAAAATTTCAAAATTGACCGTCTTTACAGAATTATTTCTCAAATTTGGTTTGAGATAGAAGTTTGAAAATTTCAAGAGTTGTTTCATATCATTAGGCGATGAACGTAGGACCACCATTTTTTGGATATATTCTAACTCGGTGATTTTATTCATGATTTCCCCAAAAAAACAGACATTTTTCCCCGTTTTTTGGCCCTTTTTTTTCGGACACCGATAAAATTTACAATATTTGTCATTTTAACTTTCTTCTGGTCCTATGAAGTTGCAAATATGGTAGACTATCTATGATTCGATTTTGGAAGCGTTTGATTCCTTGGTATGTTCTAAACAATTCATTGAGTGCCTAAATTTCTACCATTAAGATGTGCTAGCGGAAAATTTAAAAAACAGACTTTGAGACACTGTATCTCAAAATCTAGAAATTAGAATCAAAAACGGTTTGGATAGTGCCAGTATTTCTTGATGGAGATACCTCCCCACGCTTAACATCTTTTATAGCTCTACTTTCATCGTATGCTGTAATGCAAATCATATGTTTTTTCGAGGGCGGTATCCTTAAGCGACTGCCTAGTTCGCCTAGTGCTAGAACCGTGCTTGAGTGTACTACAGGTTGATATTTTTAATTATTGGGTTGAGGACTTTCTTAGAAATCTTCAACTATTACTAATTTGAATGTTTAAACTTCGAATCTTACATCATCTTTACTATTAAGGATACCGCCCTCGAAAACATCGTCTGACATAAAAAAAAATGGTGAAATTTTTTATTGTTAATTCCATCGGATTATTGAGTAGTCTACCATCTAATCGAACTTGTTGGACGGTATTTATTTTGATATTCAAAAACTTTGCACCTAAAGCTCAGTCGTACTAAAAATCGGAAAGTTATTCGTGGTTTTGAGGCGCATTCATCAATTATTTTCAAACTTATATAATATTTTTTCAATTATATGAACCTCAAAATGGTTTTGGCCCCTTTAAATATTATAAAACAGATGAATTTAGAAAAAGAGGCACTTAAAATCCAATCAAAAATATCTTTATGAGGGACTTCATTTCTAAAATGCTCGGGAAATGGCCGTTGTGATAATAGCTATTGTGTATAGAAAAGAATTCTGAACAGTTTAATAAAAATTTGTTCAGATCCGACCATTAGTTCGTAAGTTATAGTATATTGTAGGTAAAGTTCGGACATCAAACCTCTCTATGGCCCCGAAAGTGCTCGATGTCAATGCTTAAAAACTATTGAAGATATATAATCTATTATAATCTTAAATGAAAGGATATATATGATAATATATAGGTTCTTCAAACATCTCTTTGTCAAAAAGTAAATATTTCTTGACTTATCATCGATTTTATTGTAATACAAATTCTATGGAAAACTTTGAATATATTAGAAAATGGCGAATCTTGTCATTAATTAAGTTCCCAAAAGTAGCTATTATACTCAAAAAACAATGCAATAGTCACTAGAAATGTATACAGAAATTTTGAAGCACTCAACATGATTATTTTGGAAGTTCAAAACATTTATCTCCAAAATTCGGTCAAAGCCCCCCATTTATGGTCCAAAAACAGTTTCCTCCATATCTCGGGAAATATACACCCAAATTCTTGGCTCTCAAATCCTAATATACTTTTCAAGACGGTATATATCTGATTCTTAAATAATAAGTGCACTATATGGAATGGAATGCTAAGTTTTAAATTTTTATCACGTGATGACGTAGCATTTTTCGAAAATCCTAACTTGAAAACTAAAAGTCGTAGACTCTCGCTCTAACTTCCTAATATACTTTTTAGAAGCTCTTTATTCATTCTAAACCGATGAATTATACTTTGTAGTGCTTGGAATATGAATTATATTCCCTAATTGGTTCAAAATATTCGGGGTTAGAGGCCTCAAGGTAATTTGTGAATTTTCAGTATAATTTTGCTATTATCACCAAAATCTGTTGGAATACATCTAATTCATTAGTATACATGCGATTAAATGCCCATGGATGCTTTTATTTATCGTTAATAGCTCATTTTACATCGTTCTTAACATCAAAACTTCAAATCCCTATATCTCGGGACTTTAAAATTCCAAAATTGACCGTCATTAAAAAATTTTAACTCAAAATTGCTTTGAGATAGAGGTTTGAAAATTTCAGGAGTTGTTCCATATCATTAGGCGATGAGCGTAGGACCACTCGATTTTTGATATCATATAAATTTGTGATTTTATTGCTGATTTCCAAAGAAAATCGGGCTTTTTTGGCAATCTTTTTTCAAACCCCTATAAAATTAATAATTTTGGTTATTTTAACTTTCTTTTGGTTCAATGCAATTGCAAATTTTATAGACTATATATGAAAAATTTTCGAAGCATTTGATCCAAACATGTGTTTCAAAAAAATCACAGAGTGGATGAGGGCTTACCATTAAGATGTGCTAGGGGAAAACGAAAAAAAAACGACTTTGAGACGCTGTAACTCAAAAACTAGAAATGCGAACCAAAAACTGTTTGGCATGTCTCAATATTTTTTAATTGCACTACCTGCCCACGCTTAACATCTTATATATCTCTATTCTTGATATATGCTGTAAGCCAAACCTATGGATTTTTCACGGGCGATATCCTTAAAACTCGATTAAAGTTTATTTGTATTTGTGTATATATATTTGGTCATTCTATCTGAAATCGACCAATTTGACAAACTGTTCCATTTCGAGCATCTCAGAAATTCTTGTAATTTTGCCTGTAAGTTTTGCATACTAGTGTATGATTATTTGTACAATATCAGCTTTCAATAACTTTTTTGGTTTTATAATTATAGACATTTAAAATTTGACGATTTTTATAGTTCGGTAATTCTTGTTTTAGAGTCCCCTTAATCAAATGTGACATATATCTTTCAATTCTTAACTTAAATGTTCAGTTTTTTTCTGTTTGTTAACCATATAGTTGCCTAATATTCTTTGCTAAATTGGATGTTCTTATTGCCTAGTTTAGATTTAATTCGTATCTAAACATATATTTTCATCAATTTATCCAAAAAATTTCAAAATAATAATTCTTCATGTCTCCAATGTTTTAGAATTGGCCCATTTACTTTTTAATTTTGCTCTATATATGTACAATCTTCCTGGTAAATTTCACTGCTTACATCAGTTCTTTTACTGTTAAATTCAAACCTATTTTAAATAATTCCAAATTTTAATTGTTATCAAATTTTTCAAATTTTCCTGATGCCTACAAATGAAGAACTCTGAAATAATTTATATTTGTTTCTATTTATTGGTCATACTGTTATATAGATATACATTTTCCAGTTGTGCGAATTGTTGTTGAAATTTGTGTGTTTTTTTTATCACCTGTACTAGTATTTATTAGAGGTATTTGTACAAGTACGAATGATCCTCTTTTCTCCTAATATTGTAAAACGATTATCTTCTTAATTTCTTTAGTTATCAATATGTCTAGCCATAGCCTACTCTAATAATGCCTCACAGTAAAATAACCAAGGATGCGTTAATAGCCGAATGGATTAATACACGATTAGCCTAAAATCGTTAATCATGTAGGATAGGCATTAAGAATGTATTACGAGCATATATAAACATGGTATCAAAGTACATATATCCGTTGTCAAAATTTCGATTAGTCATCATATCATTTCGCAGCAGGTCATTATATGGAAGATTTTGGCAGATTTTAAGTTGTTTTAAGCCTACTTCTAAATGTTATTAAGGTATAATTTTTGTTTAGAACTAAGATTTGTACGAGTTGATCTGAAAAATTTAGAATTTTTCAATGGAATGTTGTTACATTCCTGCGTTGCTATGGTAAAGCATTTTGATCAGTTTGAGCCATATCCTTCAAACTGTAAGAACTAGGTTTTCAAATTTGATCGTATTTGATAAGCAATTGGCTACTTCCTATTAGGTAATAATACAAATTTTACTTCTAAATTCACAGACTACAGAGTTATGCGACAATTTAGTGCTTTGGTCACATTCTTAAGATCAACCCATAACTCAAAACTCGTTGAATTTAGAAGTTAAAGTTGTATTATCACATAATAAGAAGTAGTCCATTGCCTATCAAACACGATCAAATTTTGAGCTCTAGTTACTACAGTTCGCACGAAATGACCCAAACTGACCAAAATGCTTGACCATAGCAACGTAGGAATGTAACAACATTCCATTGAAAATTTCTAAATTTTTCAAATCATCTTGTACTAATCTTGGTTCTACACAAAAATCACACCTTAATAGCATTTAGAAATAGGGTTAAAACAGCTTATAAAATCGCTAAAATTGTCCTTAGAATGACCTGTTGCGCAATGATATGATGACTAATCGAAATTTTTCCAACGGATATATGTACTTTGATGCCATGTTTATATATGCTGGTAATACTTTCTTAATGCCTATTCTGCATGGTTAACGATTTTAGGCTAATCATGTATTAATCCATTCGGCTATTACTTCATCCCTAGTCCATGATTTTCAGTCTACTGTGAGGCATTATTAGAGTAGGCTATGGTCTAGCTTTATATTTGCAAAATAATTAATCTATTGTTCAGTTTATTTCGCATAGCATGGCAAGTTTATGTTGTTATGTAAACTTGCAAATGTGGTTTCTATTTCGAGATCAAATTCCAGCTGCTCTACTTTGCAGATAATGAATTAATTTTTATAGCAATCCAATTAATTTAATTGCAAAGTGAAATTTTTAAATTTTTGTCGAAAAAAATAAAATTTTAAATAATGAATTGCTTAAAATTTAGGCTCATACGCAGAAAGTTTTTAGCCCTCGTATATTGTGAATTCTGATTAGCTAATAAACTATATAGGATACATGAAAAAGTGCTAATTACATTTATTTCAACACATGAATTCCAAATATGTATATATTATGTCAATAAAACTTAATCCAGTTAAATGGATTGAGCACCATTCATATAATTGTAAAGGAGTTAAAATATCACTATCCCACCTATTCCATCACAAACATTTTTCCATAGGAAGTTGCAAAGAAATGCCATTCTGCACCTAGTCCGAAATCATCACGGTGATGTAGAAGATTGCATTGTTATGCCTGGACAATCACCACATCGATGAAGCATGCACAGTCTGCAATAATTAGTTTCACGTTTTGATGTATCTTACATACACAAACAGAATGCGTACCACGAGCTCCCACAGTGATGCAGTTTTTCAGATATACCGTTCGCAGAATTTAGATAGACCAATTTGAATTTCTGGATTTTCCTTCTTAAAATTTCTATACAATTCATTTACTTAGGGCGGTTAGAAATTTCTAATCAGTGCTATCATATACTCTTATTGTACCTTATTGGATCGATATTGAAGCTTGAATTTACTTCTTAACACATTCACAAGTGGTACCAATTTACAAGAATCAAAATCTAGAGAAAACTCTTTGTATACCACGTCCTATATATTGTGTCGCTTGAGCCACCGTGTAAAATTATGGCCACAAATCACCCGTTCACCACTCGTCCTTCCCTAAAAAGTAGGCTCCATTATCAGATATTTGAATCTGAGAGAGTATCATTCCCATCAACTTCCTAAGATTGATTTGTATTTGAGCATTCGTATCGCTTAGTAATGCCCTTGTAATGTCGTTACTCTTGAGGGAAGGTCGGGTGGTTTGTGGCCATAATTTTACACGGTGGCTCAAGCGACACAATATATAGGAAGTGGCATACAAAGAGTTTTCTCTAGATTTTGATTTTGTAAATTGGTATCACTTGTGAATGTGTTAAGAAGTAAATTCAAGCTTCAATATCAATCTAATAAGGTACAATAAGAGTGTATGATAACACTGATTAGAACTTTCTGACCGCCCTAAGTAAAATCATTAATAAGAGCCTTTTTGTTTGTGAACGCGAGAATTGCCTATTTTTATAGAAACATTTTTTTTTTACCTGGTAAAATTGGGGATATTTCTCCACTTTCGTAGTAGTGTTTTTATTATTTCAATGGTATCATTGGTGATGCTTCTCTTTTGCAAATGAAGTATTGAGAGTTTTAAGGTATTTGTTTACTATTTTTTTGTTGTGCAACTGCCATGGGTCACGGCAAGCTAACTGCTTCGTGGCAATTTTCGTATAAAATTATACCAACAGATCACCCTGGAATATCCATATTGCTTTAGACAAGAACAAATTATATAAATCTGAATTATCAATGAGTACAGTTTTCGCATAATTATACGACGACACCAAAGTATTTATGTTATTAATATACTTATGACAATCCTTCGTTATATACAAAGTAGTGCAGCTAGAATTCGATCCCGAAATAGAAGCCACATTTAGAAAGTTTTACATAACAACATAAATTTGCCATGCTATGCGAAATAAACTGAAACCTTAGATGGATTACTATTACAATACTTCATTATATGCAAAGTTGTGCAGATGAAATTTGATCCCGAAACAGAGACCACATTTGACAAGTTTTGGATGGTAACGAAACGTTGCCATGCTATGTGTACAAACAGACAATAGATTAATTATTTTGCCAATAGAAAGTTAGACATACTGATAACTAAAGAAATTAAGAAGATAATCGTTTTACAATATTAGGAAAAAAGAGGATCATTCGTACTTGTACAAATACCTCTAATAAATAGTACAGGTGATAAAAACACACACAAATTTCAACAACAATTCGCACAACTGGAGAATGTATATCTATATAACAGTATGACTAATAAATAGAAACAAATATAAATTATTTCAGAGTTCTTCATTTGTAGGCATCAGGAAAATTTGAAAAATTTGATAACAATTAAAATTTGGAATGATTTAAAATAGGATTGAATTTAACAGTAAAAGAACTGATGTAAGCAGTGAAATTTACCAGGAAGATTGTACATATATAGAGCAAAATTAAAAAGTAAATGGCCCAATTCTAAACCATTGGAGACATGAAGAATTATTATTTTGGAATTTTATGGATAAATTGATGAAAATATATGTTTAGATAAGAATTAAATCTAAACTAGGCAATAAGAACATCCAATTTAGCTAAGAATATTAGGTAACTATATGATTAACAACCAGTAAAAAACTGGACATCTAAGCTGAGAATTGAAAGATATATGTCACATTTGATTAAGGGGCCTCTTAAACAAGAGTATCCGAACTATAAAAATCGTCAAATTTCAAAATGGCTATAATTATAAAACCAAAAGTTATTGAAAGCTGATATTGTACAAATAATCATACACTAGTATGCAAAACTTACAGGCAAAATTACAAGAATTTCTGGGATGCTAGACATGGAACAGTTGGTCGAATTGGAATGGAATGACCCATTATTTGTCACGAATTGATTGAAGAAACTGCCAGGCACAGAAAGCTGATTTTTGTCATGAAGGGGTCTTTTGGCTATGGCTCCACTAAATCCTGAGCTCAGACGGAAATGTCGACTCATCATGCAATCATGACGTCTTTGTAGCCTTTTTTATAATTAGAAATTTCAGTTTACGACCATAACTCAGCCATTTTGGTGATAGAAAGTTGAGATTTTAATAAAATGTTTATATTAATGTATCTCACGTATGATGCAACCAAGGCATTATCTAGGAGCGCGAGATGCTCCTTTAGGCGTATGATTTTAATCTGCAAAGTGTTTAGGAGCGTAAAATTCAGAAAAATACCCAATTTACCCAATATAATAATGTCATTTAGCGATTTAAGCGTATGAAAATTTAGAAATTTTAGATTAGGAGCGTATCTCTGGAAGGCTGTATAATACCCTGGATGCAACTATCATCAAAAAATGATTACTCATCACTCTGTTACGACGTCATCATTACGCATCAAAATTATAAAAATGGACAAATTTGGTGATTATTCGTGCAATATCGATTATACAGTTGAACCGACGTACTATTTAGAGATGTTATTTCCCTTATAATTAATCAATGTAATCCCATGTGCCCAAAGGCCTCCTCCGGTGGACACAAAGTGTCCGCCAACCGCGCAGCGCAAGCAAGCGAAGCGTGTTTGTACTTTTAATATCTCTTAGTGTTATAATACATTTTCCAAATGAAAAGATGCAATTTAGTAATATTTGTTTGGAAATAATTCAATGTGCAAATATTTTTCCGGTTAGTGTATAGTGGCATTAACTCATGCTATATGGCACTGTGTATTAAATGTTGAATTATATATGCACGAAGGAGAGTAATTAAATTTAAAATAAAAAAATTTTTATTTACAAATAATTAATTTGGTTTATTAAGTTAAATGAAAGCAGTAGAAAGAATAAGCTCAATTCTTGAATAAGAGGTCAACATTATAGTTTGATACGCATGTTAAATATTAAAATTTTGTATAACTCTATATTTAATAAGATTCAGCAAAACTAGGAAAGTATTCAAATTTTTGAACGAAAAAAGATGTGTACAGGGAATTAAACAAATATCCAGTATGTTAATTCATCAATTGATTTCTAGTAAAAACGTTCACACTAAAATCTGTTTAATTATTATGTAAAATGATCCGATTTCATTGTTTAAATAATTTGTATTGCGATTAATTTATACGAACGGTATGCATTTAATGCGATGTTGTGCAAATAAAGTATCTAATGTGTAGGAAATGCTATTTGGGTACCTAGTACATTGATATAAATTAATTTGAATAGTATATTTTGGATAATTATTTGATCATTCTAATTTCACACATTAATAATAGCATAGCCTACTACATACAGGCCGTTTCACTGAACAATTTTCCATGGTACCAGGGATAAGATAAAGTGGATTTTCTTACGCACCCATAATATGAATAAATATTTTTTGTCCCAAATCTGCTAATTCATCATTTGTTTGATGCATAAGTATATGAAACTAGTCTACGTTCCAATAAATTAATATCAATGTTATGGCTATTTTCTTTCTCTGCTATATGGTTCCTTTTTACTTTTACGTTGTATTTGTTCTTGAATGTTAGCTCTCAACTGTTTCTATACATATAAGGATGCGCCACGCAGCAAAGGTCAATGGGGAGGCGGGATGGACCTACAAGGAAGTATCCGGCAAGCCAATTCCCTAAGAAGGGTCGGTGCTTTATTTGCGACTCGAACAGGCACTTTATGGCCCAATGCCCGGAACGGCACTGTGCGAAATGTGGCGAAAGAGGACACGAGGTCCGCTATTGCCCACATACACGAAGTCGAAGAGGGGTATTTCAGGCCACGACGCAGCATAGTGTTGTACATGAGACGGCGGTTATGGTACCAGTTAAATGGAACGGCAAACCCATCAATGTAATGATGGACACGGGGGCGGATCCTTCGGTGGTGGACAGAGGCACCGTACAAAAGATGAATATTCCTTACAACACAAAGTACAGTCAAGTGTATGGGCTAGGGCGGACAGCGCTTGCGGTCTGTGGTACGGCCTGCGTGGCGATGGATGTGGGGGATGGTCGACCACTAGAACACGAAATCGAAATACTCGATACTAACAATAGGGTGGTTATATTGGGGCGAAGGTTCCTCGCGCGCTTCAAGAATACTACTTTCGATTGGGAGAACATGAGAGTTAGGCTAGGTGGTTGTTGGAAAACCTCTTTAGCTGCGGCACGCGGGGATAAGCGGCGACTAGAGCAGAAATTATGCAGACTGAGATGGGAAAGGAGGGAGATAGCTTGGAGGCCAGGTTCGATATAAACCCGAAACTATCACCGCGAGAAGAGACAGCCATACGCAAGGTGCTGTCGAGATGGAAAGACGTTTTCGCGGAGAACCCGAAGTGCCCGCGCGAAATTGGAACCGCGGAACACGTTATCACTCTTCTGGATGAGCGGCCGATCAGAAGCCGGCCGTTGCGTGTTTCTCCGGAAATTGAGGCGGAGGTATCCAAGCAGATAGATGAAATGCTCGAGAATGGGATCATACGTCCCTCTTCTTCCTCTTGGGCGAGTCGAGTGATCTTAGTGAAGAAAAAGGACGGGACCCATCGATTTGCCGTAGATTTCCGGGATCTCAACGATGTGACGAAGCGAGATGCCTATCCGATGCCGGATACCCGAGATGTTTTCGATCGTATGGGAGGGGCAACTGTATTCTCTACACTGGATGGGGCATCCGCATACTGGAGCATGCCTGTGAAGGAAAAGCATTGGGAGTTCACTGCGTTTGTTTCAACGCGCGGCCAGTTTGAATTCAACCGCATGCATTTTGGATTGTCAAACTCACAGGCTACCTATCAGCGAGCGGTAGACCAGGCTCTACGAGGGTGTCCGAATGTACAGGCGTTTGTTGATGACACATGTGTCCACTCGCCCAGTTTCAATACGCACCTGGAGCATTTGGATGAGGCTCAGTGGCTATTCTAAAAATTGAGGATGAAGAATGTGAGGATTGGGCTTTTGAGTGTACTGATTGCTGTATTGACGGAAAAGATATGCTACGTTGTATTTTAATGACTTCAAGTAACTGTTTACTCAACAACAA
Organism: Aphrocallistes beatrix; assembly: GCA_963281255.1. Classification (NCBI taxonomy): domain Eukaryota; kingdom Metazoa; phylum Porifera; class Hexactinellida; order Sceptrulophora; family Aphrocallistidae; genus Aphrocallistes; species Aphrocallistes beatrix. The sequence continues at coordinate 2,204,721 of OY725496.1, forward strand.
GGCCAAGAATATTACTTCTACCACCTCTTGTCCCAAAGATACTCAAAGGAAGATACTTAAACTTACCTCTAATTAATATATATACACCTATATATTTATGTAGTATTCCTTGTCCGTCAACTAAATTATGCCAGCAGTCAGTAATATCATTATTGTGGGGTAGAGGATGTATAATTACACGATATTAAATATATCAAAATGATATTGTGTTAAATTTAATTGTATTAAAAACTCGACTTTATCTTATCCCTGGTCTAATGTAGTGAAACGGCCTGTATGTAGTAGGCTATGATAATAGTTTAAATTGCTAGTTTATAATTAAATTTATAAGAAATCCTGGATTTAAAACACATGAATTTAAGAGAGTGGTAAAACTCAAGCGAGAAGATATGGTCAAGAAATTGGCTTTCTCACTACGGGGCGCATGCATTTGTCCGAATTTCTTACTAATTTTTGTAAGTTCTGCATTTGTCCGAATGGAATTTTGTAAGTTCTGCATTTGTCCGAATGAAGTTTTGTATGTTCTGCATTTGTCCGAATGGAGTTTTGTATGTCCTGCATTTGTCCGAATTTCATAGTTTACAAATAAACATCACTCCTAAAAACTGCAAAATTCTAGCATTACAATATATTCTCCGACCAAAATGCCTCAGTGGTTCCAAAGGGGAGCAAGATGCCTCACCTAAAAGGCCTCTACACACCCCTTTCTTCAGAAAATACACTTTTAGGACAAATACATACTTCAGTCGGACAAATGCAAACTTCAAAATTCGGACAAATGCAGAACTTACCAAAATTCATTCGGACAAATGCAGAACATGCAAAAATCCATTCGGACAAACGACAACTCTCTAATTCGGACAAACGACAGCTCTATAATTCGGACAAACGACAACTCAACAATTCGGACAAATGCAGCTTCCCCCTCACTACCAGTTGTTGAGAACCAGAGAAATCAAACAATTGTTCTTCGATGTTTTCTCCAACTTTTAGTTTGGAGAGTCTACAATTATATAGTAGACATGGTACTCCTTGTCCATCAATTTCTGAATAGGTCAATTAATAAATTGAAGATTGCTTTAGAGAAATTAATCAAACTTTTGCTTCCTCTTCCCACGAAATCGAAAAGAAATAATCTTTAATTAACACCTCCTATCATTTTGTTTAGCTCTTCACATTTTTGCTACTCTTTCATTTGCTAAACTTTATTATTCTATCCTATTCTATTCTTTTTTATATGTTTTTCTATATTAATTCAATTAAATTTAGTCATTATGTGTGTAGGTACAATAGATATTGGATATAATGATATTTTATATTGTGATATATTGGATATAGTGATAATTCTTTGGGGTTTGAGGTGCCCAGTCGATGACATTTCATACTAACTGTATTGGATTGTAGTGATAATTCCCTGTCCCCGGCACTATCACTATATCCAAAATCTACAGTATTAATTTTCGAAGCTACACACGTATATAATCAGTATAATTCGCTTATTAGCGACTCAGGTTTTATCACGAAACGGTTGCAAACACATGTGAAATTGCCACAGAATTAATGCAGAAAAAAAGAATAGCAATAGCTTCATTGAACATTTAAATATGGTCTCCTGGAGACACTGATCAATAAGAACAGTGTCCAAAGGAGAAAAGCTAAAGTGAAATAATAGTACGTGATTAAGAAATTACTACAAGTATTACATGAGTAGAACTAAAATAATAGTTAAATGTTTGTCTAATAATGTTGAAGAAATTCTAATAATATTATCTAAAATACAAAAATATTATGCTGTTCAAAAAAGCTTTCTGTTGTGTAACTTTAGCTTTGAGAAGAGTAAGTTCTTTGTAGTTACTATGAAATAGTACAATCATTGTCATACCCTCATACTAGATTGAATCATTAGATATTCCTAGAGTATTTCCATTGTATATCTCAGTAACTACCCATTTAGATGGATCTGGTTTAGCTGCATTCAGATAGGAAACATTAATGCTAGCTAAAATTCCTAGCATTATTAATTCTTTGACAGTGTCCCATGTATAATTAGAATTCATAACATTAACTGCTGTTGAATTGTAACTTCGTTGTAGCCCTGTTGCGTGAAATTCTGAGGCACATATAACAGGAACCATGGATGTACATCTTCCGTGAAATTTTGAGGCATTACGTGAAATTCTGAGACATTCGCTTAGAAGCCTTAGCTAGCTCTGATCTAATATTATGCAACTTGTAGTTCCTATTACATAATGATAATTCACATAGCATGATGATTTGGTTCTATTTTGATTCCAAATCCTATTCTATTTCTAGGATCACCAATCTTGATCAGGACATCTCCCAAATAAATCAACATTGAAATCACCTGCAACTATGGACCCTGTAGTTATTTAAAAAAGATCATAATCCAATCTAGATTACATAAAAACTGCTCCAATTGAATTTGTGATCTGTACACTGAAAATAAGATGACTGATTTATCCATTTTGGCAGGATCATACATTTCTAAAACTACAATTTCAATCATTGCTTTATTATAAGATACAATATGTGCATTTAACAAATTACTTGATTGTGGGTTACGTGAGTTATATGTGTTCTAAGTTTTCCATCAACTCGACTAATGAGTAAATGGAGTTACGTGGCATACATGATTCAGTATGAACTACTGCACATTCGTAGGAATCACCCTGACTCTTGTATATAGTTAATGCCTCTGCAACAAAAAAAGGAAATTGTTTCCTAACAATCTTATAACAAGATACACCCGTGTTTCCAAATCAATCGCAGTCAAACTTTCAAGATTGTACTATCTCTAATATAGCGAAACTTTTCTATTATCTTCAAGATTCCAATAGCCCCGTTTACATATGGTATCGATATTTACTGTCATAACGTATCTAGCATCCAGTTTCAGGAATAATTCATAAAAGTCCCTGAGTATCTGATACCTTCAAGGATTTACTTATTCCACAACTGCTCATGATAGTTGTATCGTATGTGAAGAATATTAATATAGTACATATTCTATTAAAATTTCAGCCTTCTATCGCCTAAAATGGCTGAGTCATAGTCGAAAAGCTGAAATTTCAAATTAGAAAAAGGTGACAATGACGTCATAATTCCAAGATGAGTCGACATTTTCGTCTGAGCTCAGAAC